>JAVSCE010000889.1:0-15611 GCA_032199065.1 Smutsia gigantea | reverse complement strand
TAATAAATTTACATTAATTTAACATCTCCACATGTTCTCTAATCCAGAAGCTCTCAGAACCCCATCATCTGGGATTTTATGGAGGCATCAGTTACCTAGTGATTGAATAAATCATTGGCCAATGGTGACTGAACTGAATCTTCAGTTCTCTCCCTTCCGTGGAGGTTAGGGGGTGTGGCTGAAAGTTCTAACTCTCTAATCACCTGGTGGTTCCTCTGACACCCAGCCCCTATCCTCCTAGAGTTGCCATTAGCATGAACTCAGGTGGGGTGAAAGGGGGTTATTAGAAATTACAGAAGACGCTCCTCTCACCCTGTCACTCAGGAAATCCTAAGGGTTTTAGAAGGTCTGTGCCAGGAACCAGGAATAAAAACTAAATATGTGTTTCTTCTTATACCACAATATCATGCATTACAATTTTAAAAAACCTTACCTCATATTTCAAATTTCCAAAGCATCAAAAATTTGAAAAGCCTGTACATATAAGCATAGGCTTTTCAAATATATATATATTATTATTATTCTATAGGTTAGAATTGTTTGGGGTTCTTTTATATTTCAGATTTTTCATTCTGTTATTCAGTATCTGGTGTATACATTTCTGTTTTGCAGAATCCTTTAACTTTGGAGACTGTGAAACAACTAATTGCAGAAGGTAATAAAGAAGAACTACAGAAATGTTTTGGGGCTCGAATGGAGTTTGGGACAGCAGGTCTTCGAGCTGCTATGGGAGTGGGATTTTCACGTATGAACGACTTGACCATCATCCAGACTACGCAGGTACTACATTTTTATATTTCTCATTCTTAACATAGTGTTAAAAGATAAACTGAGACATGTTAACAATTTTAAGAGCTCATTCGCAAAACATCTATTTGGATTGAGTATTACAAAACTGGAAGTGAATAGGAACTCTCTGCTGACAAGAGCTTGGGGAGAGACATCTGTAGAAAAGAGGCAGAAGCCAGGCAGAAGCAAAGCAAGGAAATGAAGAGATTGGCTGCAGCTGAAGTGGTTGCCGTCTGTGGGAAAGGCTAGTTGGCCGTTTGTGATTGGTTGTCCTTAGGTTTTGATTTCTTAACCTTAGGGCATTATAGGCTTGGGTTTCAGTTTGCTAAAGTGGCTACTAAGGCATTCAAGCCACCTCAGTCTAATGGCCTCCTTGTTTAATTAATTTAACCACAGGCTGCTCCTGTATTTGACAGGCCTAACTGTTTTCATTGCAGCCGGGTCTTGGGGGTTTACCTCGTCATAGGGAGTCACACATTTACTCCATAAAGCTAGGCTTAGGCAGCCGGTGAAGCAGCATTTGTTTCAAAACTCATATAGTAATTCACACATTCATTCACTGAACAGAGACTTATTGAGTACCTACTATGTGCCAGGCTTTGGGGATATAATAATGACCGAAACAGGTTCCTTCATGGCGCTTTCATTCCAGTGCAGATCCACCAAGCTGACCTGACCATTATGATCTGGTCATTTTTGTGTATGGTTGTACAGATTTAGGCATTGAAAATCCTTTCTAACCTCCATAATAATCAAGAGCCAATTCTATTTAGTTTTAGTTTATAGTATAGGTGGAAATGACCGCTGAGTTCTGTTGCCTTCATTTGTGAATGTTTCTGTCAGAGTCTAGACCCAACTTTCAGAAACAGAGATGAAGTCTTTGACAAAACAGAAGAGTCATTGCCAAGTATCCGGAGTTCTGTTTGTAAGGGAAATGACGTAGAAAGATGATTCTGGTCCTTCAACTACTTAGACTTAATTCTGGAAAAAAGGCTGGAATATTTGAGTAGTGATGATAATGTGTACCTTACATGTACCTCCCAGCCTAAAAGGCAGAGTTGAGCATGTATTAGAGAAAATCTAATAAGGAAATCTTGCAGAAGGGCATAGAACCTTGCCATCGGAACCCCTGGCTACAAATTCCTGTTAAACAGTAGGGCTCCCTGAGATCTTTTGGAGAGAAGACTTAGAATGGAGCAAGCCTGGAAATCCCATTCTTGTTGATGGGTAACATGGAATTGTGCTGCTGGGTAAGGTCACCCTCTGCTCTGGTTACTAGGGCTGTGTAACAGGTCACCCAAAACATACTGGTTTTAAACAATAACCACATTTATTTTGCTTACAAATCTGTTGGGTAGAACTCAGTAGGGAGAGCTCATCTCTGCTATGCTTCATCACCTGAGCCAGCTTGGAGGCTGGAATCATCTGAAGGCCGTTTCACTCACGTGTCTGCAGTTACTGCTGACTGTTGGCCAAGATCGTAGCTGGGGCTAGAACACCACATGTGGCCTGAGCTTCCTTACAACATGGTGCATGGGTTCCAATGGAGAGCATCTAGAGAGAGTGTGTGTGCCAGGTGGAAGCTGTATTAACTTGTATGATCTAGCCTTGAAAGTCAAACAAATCTCTTACTTCTAGCATATTCTTATCGTTGAAAGTGAGTCAGTAAGGCTGCTCATATTCAAGAAGGGGGCATATAGATACCCACCTCTCAATGTAGGAACATCATTGTCACGTTAGAGGTGCATGAGGGATGGGATATATTGGCATGACCATCTTTGGAAAATCCAGTTGGTCACACCTCCTATTAGGCCTCATTGTTAAGAGACCCTAAGGAGCCTTTTCTCCTGTGTTCATCTACATCTGGTTTCTAGGGATGATTAAATCTATCCCCAGAAAGGTCTTAGGACCTCTCACACATCCTTTCCTCCAGGAGAATTGGTCTCTTCTGGGCGTAGACTTGTGCTAAGAATCCTACACAACTAAGATGAGTTGATTCTATAAAGGCCATCTGTGGATAAAGTGAAGGTTCCGGTGGTCAGGATTCTCACCTGCCTGGTCGACTAGCTCACTACACACGTGTGGGCAATGCATTGTTATTGACTCTATATAAAGAGTTCCGCCCAGTGCTCTGGGTGACACAGTGGCATGGCTGCAAGGCTGCAAGAGAGCAGAGATGAGACTGGAGTGCTGGCAGCACTGAGGACAGAGGGCGAGAGGATGGCCGTGCGGGCCGAAGGGCCCAGAGGCAGAGACCGGCTTGCTGCATGCAGACTCGCTCTGAGTGAATGGGATTTTGGTGATTGACTTGCCACCATGGGAATAAAGTTGGGTAACATTTTACCGTCATTTCTTTGGTCACATTGAATCCATAGTGAACTTGCTTGGGGCTGAAACCCATTGGCAAGAGACCATCTTATTCAACCGGCCACCCCTTGGGATAATTTCCTCCACAATTCCCACCTGTCCAAAGTGATCATGCAGCCTACACTGGAGCACTTAAATAACAGACCACAGTGTTAAGAGTTAAGACAATTTTATGGAAAAAAGGAAAAAGTATAGGTTTTGAAGGAAACTAATGAAGCAATACCCATAACAATAAATGCATAGGACTAACCTGTGTGGGATTCTCAGCACTTCGCACATTTGATTAAATGACTCATGTAATACCTAAAAACTCTGATGTAAGTGTTATGGTTATTCTTGTTTTACAGAAGAGGAAACAGTACTGAGAGATAAAGGAATTTATCATTTGCTTGTAGGTAGCAGAGTGGGGTACAAAACCAGATTCTGTATGCTTTTAACCCCAACACTGAACCACCTCTAACCAGACCTAGGCACAAATCCAGACTCTGCTACTCATGTATCTGTGCACGCCTCTTTGCACCTTAGTTTTCCCGTCTTTAAAGTGGGTCTGTAAAGTGGGGTTCCTCAGCAAAGTTGATCTGGGGTCCTTCAGCAAAGTTGATCTGGGGTCATAGATAATAGATACTAAGTATACAACACAGTACCTGATACATATAGATAGACCAAGAGAGCTGTTATTTTCTTACTGTTCAGTTTGTTTAGTTATCATGGGATTTCCCCTCTCTCTACTACAATGTTCTCTTGTGAAAGTAGAGAACAGTTGAACAATTTGTGATAATACATATGATGTGCTTAAACATATACAGCATACTCTTTTTATCTACGGGGTATATTTTAGGGATTTTGCCGATACCTGGAAAAGGAATTTGGTGATGTGAAGCAAAGAGGTGTCGTGATTAGCTTTGATGCTCGAGCTCATCCACCAAGTGGAGGCAGCAGCAAAAGGTATTTAAAGATATTTAAGAAATTTTTTTTGAGTGTATTTCATGGTTTTATTTTTTTATCAATACATTGTCAGTTACACTAATGAACTATAAAAATGATGAGTATGTTCCATTTGCAATTTTCAAGAATTCTAGTTCTATGGGTTAAGAAAATTATGTAGGAGTTTTGAATTTAATACCTATCTAAATGAAATAAATTTTCTTAAGTGGCAGTATTATTTCTCCCTTTCACTTTCTTACATTTATGTAATTTTTTTCTTCCACTGTTCACAAGCCGCATGAGCACCTTCACATACTTGAATGCCCATTTCAAGCTTCATTCTTGTAACATTCCCAAAGCAGCAGGACTCCCACGTAGCTATAGGCATACGGCGATGACGGTGGTGGTGGTGGTGTGATAGTAATAGCAGCAATCATTTGAGTGCTGAAAATGAGCCAGGCACATAGTTATTTACTTTTTCAATCCTCACAACAATTTGTAGGTAATGCACTTTTAACCTCTGTGCTCTAAGAACATAAAGTGAGCGAAGGAGACACAACGTAAGGACAAAGAGACTGATACAAGTTATCTGCAAACTTTTTCTCTGAAGGAGAGGTAGTAAACATCTTAACACTGTGGGCCATACAGCCTGTCACAACTACCAGCTCTGCCATGGAGCAGGAAACACGGAGCCATAGCCAATGGGCATAGCAATGCTCCAGTAAAAGTATTTACAAAATGAGCTGTAGTTTGCCAACCTCTACTCTTAATCATGTTATGTGACCCTCTTTTTTACTTGAACACTTTTCTTTATTATGATGGATTTTTTTTTATCACTCCAGAGTATAAGTATTAGTAATTTCTTAGATTGGAAAAATAAATATTTAATATTAATGAAAAGTCTATTACCTCTATAGTCATGGCAGAGTTCATAAAGTCCTAATCTTTGCCCGTCAGGAGCTTCTAATCTGAGAGAGAGGCATTGATGGGAACAAATGTGTGGCTGTGAGGAACGGAGCACGGCCTAGGCAAAAGACTAGATGACATTAGACCCCAGGATCAACACAGGGTGACATAAAATTTTTGGTCTTCAGCTGCAGGCTCAAAAATGTGATTTTTGTCAAGAGAGCAAGAGAGAGGATATAGCTGTCAGGATAGATACACGTGAACTACTTTCATGGGAGAGTGATGTAGTATAAACCAGATCATCAATTTGTCAGTTCTCAGTTAGTGAATTTACAATTAGAATTAGATTATAAGCATGCTTTACTGCTCCCAGGAATAGGTCCGCTCCTACAGCCAGAGCATGCATAGTGCATATATATACGGCTAAGTGTGCCTCTAGTTTCTCAAACTTCTTCAGATTAGGCTCACTACCCTGCTTCTAGTTGACACATCCTATAGATATGTTAACATTGTACAGGTATTTCCTGGTCTGGCCTTGGAGCCATATCATTTCCTTAAAGTGGAGCTGATGTTACTGATTCTGTTTGAGTTTATGGTTCAAGCAAGTCTCAGAGTTTGATGGTATGGAATAGACCTCTGTGTGCTCTCTATTACCTACAACGTGCAAGACATTCAGAGGTTATGATGTGAATTTTAAATCAGTACATCCTAAAACATTCGTAATGAGTAAATGGAATCTTCTTAAAGAGTTGGAAACTATTGCAGTCTCAGTATTTTACCTAAGAAAATGCTTATTGGCTTTTTAATCTTCTAATTTTAAATAATTGGTGTTGAACATAGCAATAACTCAGGCATATGCAGAGAACACAGTGACTCTTGGGCACATTTGTGACTTAGTTTGCGATCATACACATGTTGAGGGTCTCCTTTGCCCACTTTAAAGTCTGGCTGAACATGTGATGAACCTGAGGGTGAAAGTGACCTCAGCGCCTTCTAGTGAAAGAGTTTGAATATAATTCAGGCTTTTATTAAAATTGTTGTTACCTCAATATTTTTTACTTTCCCCTAGGTAGAGCTTCTTTCTTTTTTCTTTTTTTTAATGCTGTCAAAACCATTTTTCTATCACTACTGATCCCAGGAACTGTAATGCTTGAGTTGTTAAAGTACAGAGATCCCCTCTTTGGCTCCAGCCAGCTCCCAGAGTAATGTTGCATAAAGCTAGTGCTCAAGAAGTGTTTGAAGACAGAGAAAATATATATCTGGTTGTTCAATCCTGTGAGAATGTTCTTGGGAAGTCAACTGCTCAGTCATTGTGGTAAAGTATTTTACCCCAAATATGAAGAAAGATGTGGTGCCATGTTCTGTGTCCTGCCTTAAGCCAGTCACTGTGGAAGTTGAGAAACTGCCAGTGTTGGAGATTTAAGTCTTCTTTTAAGAGCTGGAGCCAAGATGGACTTACGTCGTATACATATATATGTCATATGCACACATATATATTCATATACATATATATAAAATCACATACCACATACATATGCCAGTATGCTTTCCATTTCATATAAGACAATATCTAGTCGCCATCTAGTCTGCATGGTGTATATAGGATTGCCACAGCTTTATATTGGACTTTCTCAGCCACTTGCACTGTTGACATGTGACTTCATAGTGGGCTGGATAATTCTCTGCTGTTGGGGACTGCACTGTAGGGCGTTCGGCAGCACCCGTGGCCTCTGGTTGCCAATAGCACCTCGTCTCCACCACCAGTGATAACGGAAAATGTCTCCAGACATTTCAGATACCCCCTGGGGGCGAAACTGGCTGAGAACCACTGAGACAGAGAGTTGAAAGACTTCCGCGCAGGCCTGGCTTGGCTGCTCTGTGACTGATGGACATGGGACAAGTTGCCTGGCCTTTCCTGGCTTTAGTCCCATTTCTGTAAAACAAAGGAGTGGAATAAGATGACTCCTCAGATTCCTCCAGCTTTAATGCTCTGTGCCAGTGGAAATACAATAAGTGTTTTCCATGATCTGGCTGCTATACTCAACCTAAGGAAGTGGTCTGTGTTCATTTCCTTCTTGACTGTCACCCACTGTCCTGACGACTCTACTTTTCTTCCCCAGATTTGCCCAACTTGCTGCAACCACATTTATCACCCAGGGGATTCCTGTGTACCTCTTTTCTGATATAACCCCCACCCCCTTTGTCGTAAGTAACCATTTCCTTTTATAATATCCTATCACAGTATCAGGGATGGGACATGGCTGAATTTTAGTGTTTAGTGCTATTGGGATTTGGGTGTTTGGATGACAGAAGAGTTCCTTGGTGTTTGTCAGGCACTCTCTCTCCTCTTTGTGAATGTTTCTCCCACATCCTTACAATATTTGTCTTCTATTCAACTTTTGATTCATCAGAATTGATTTTTTTTTAAGTGCTATTCTCCTTTTGTTAGCATTCAAAAGAGATTTTAGCTAGTTGGCACAATGTCTTTGATTTGTGTGTTACTATTTTTTTTTCATTTGGTTTGTAGTTCTTTTTCCCAGCTATCACAATTAGTAAACTTCTTGGTTATGAATCTGAATTCACCTCAAACCTCAAATGGCTTATCATAAATATTTCTGACAAGTTGGTGCACCAGCTTTTTATACCGATGTTTCATTCTAAATAAGCTCTGTGTCAGGATAGGAGGAATGGCTGGCATGTTTTAGTAAGATTTTTATCAAATCTTTAATGTAGCAAAATCTAAAGAGAAGAACCATAGGAACTATGACAGCTGCTGCTTTAAAGTAGACAGAGCCTATAAGAGTGGGGCCAGATGCTGAGAATATGTGTTTTTACAAATTAAGCCAAAAACTTAATTCAAATGCAGTTACATCAAGGAGAGATGACTGTGTATATACAGAGGAGTAAGTTCCTCTAGTTTTGTGTTGACTGTCTCCAGTGCATTGACAGGTAGATGCAACACTTCCTAGATAGTAAACAACCCAGTAGACAACTCAATGGCATATCCAAATGTAGCTCAGGTTTCACTGTTGGATTGAAAAATTGTCATATGTTCAGGAATCCTTGGTCTTCTTTACTATGTGTGTTCATTGCTATTATTTTTCTATCCGACGTGAATAAGATGAGTATCTCATGATGATTTTCCCATGCCGTGGAGTGGTTCTTCCGTTTTCCTTGCTCCTGGACACCCAAGAGATGTGAAACAACTCCTAAGGGGACAAACAGCTGCAGTGATTATTGGTGGGTGGGTGGAGGGGACAGATGGTTAGTCTCAGGTTGCCTGTGTACAGTAACTCATCGGGGGCATAAGCCTCCCTCTCACCCCATTTTGGGTAGTCTTGTAAAGATGGCGCTAAGTAGGAATACAAATAAATTAAACCCTGGAGGGGAAGATAAATGAGGAGGCTGTAAGAGCACTTTCAATTTCCTTAACATTTGCTCAACCTGTTCCTTAAAAGCAAATGGGGGAAAAAGAGAAGAAAAAGCAATTAGAGGAAATAAACTAAATCCATTGGCTTCTGACTCAAGTAGAAGGCTTAAAAGAATGTGAAATGGAGGATTAGACCTTTGCTTGGGAGTGAAGACAAAATGAGAAGGAAGCACCTAGGAAAATATCTTTTTAAAAAAAAATTAATTTCTTAAATTGAAGTATAATTGATATACAATATTATATTGGTTTCAGGTGTACAACATAGCGATGTAACAATTACATACTCACCACGATAAGCATACTTACCATCTGTCACCATACAAAGATATTACAATATTGGCTATATGCCACTCACCTGTCTTACTCAGGTGCACATCCCAGGATTTTAGCAGTGAGTTAGCTCTGAAAGTATATTCTACTGGAGTGTGACACAAAAATATTGAATGATACATTATGATATTTATCTGTTATATTTATTAAAAGAGAACAAGTTACAAATAATATACAGTAGACATGTTAAATATATCTAATTTTTGTGTTTAAAACTGTTCTTGTTTCCTGCTATTACAGCCCTACACAGTCTCACATTTGAAACTTTGTGCTGGAATCATGATCACTGCCTCTCACAACCCAAAGCAGGATAATGGTTATAAGGTATTTTATCTTTTTTGTCCACACTCTGAGTCCTGTATGAATCCTATACATTTACATTATAGGTAACTGGTGCCTTTACTCCATTAACCACAAACCATCTGGATATGTTCCTGTGTTCTCCAGGTCTACTGGGCTAATGGAGCTCAGATCATCTCTCCTCATGATAAAGGGATTTCTCAAGCTATTGAAGAAAATCTAGAGCCATGGCCCCAAGCGTGGGATGATTCTTTAATTAATGGCAGTCCACTTCTTCATGACCCGAGTGTTTCCATCAGTAAGAGCTACTTTGAAGACCTTAAAAAATACTGTTTTCACAGGTAAGTGGATCATAAACTTACTCAAGTGAGTTAATGTGATTCATCCATATTCTATCAGCTTTCATCAAATTTTTATCTTCACTTGGTACATATACTGTAGCTGCCAGTCTTCATTTATTTTAAATATTGTTTCCCTTCTGTTGTTACCTTTGGACTTTGTCATTGAAATTTTTTGCTGAACATTTGTAAATAACTGGTACTCTTTATTGGTCTTTTAATTTACAACTTCTAAGTGTTGTGTCATACATAAGAAGATTCTCTCTACACCGATTGTTTTAAAAAAAAATCCCCCTGCTTTTTTTTAGGACTTGCATATTTACATTTTGAAATGTCTAGATCTTTTGAGTGACTGATGGTTTTTAATTTCGTATGAGGCATAAAATAGGAAAGCAGATTTAGGTGTTTTTTTTAAGTTTTGTGGTTATACCAACACATTAAATTGAAGAATCTATCTTTTTTTTGACTAATTGAAAACATCACCTTTATCAAACAATTTATAACACTAAGAGAGCACTTATTATGTACTACATAACTATAGATCCTTCATTTGTACTAATTAATCTCATTTTAATCTCACTGTAATGCTGAGAATAGATTCTGGTATATTACCATTTTATGGATGGGAAAACCATGACACAGAGAGGGTAAGCAAATAAGCAGTAGTCACACAGCTTGTAGGGGGTAGAGCTCCAGAAATTAAATTCAGACATCAGAGCATGTCTAAGCCTTATTACTTCTCAGATTTCCCATTTCAAATTGGGTCAACTTCTGGATTCTGTTTTGTTCCTTTATTCTGCCTTTTTATATCTACTCTGCTCTATTTATGACAGCTTTATAATTCACCGTAATATCTAAGAGATATTTTACCAGATTTGTTCTCACCAATCTTGCATATTCATTTTTCCATGCATATTCATTTTTCCATGCATTTTATTTCAAGGATATGCTTGTTTTAAGAGATGACCTCATGCATTTGTTCCTTTCTGAAAAGCAGTGGACAGTAATCTAAGATTCTAGCAATCAGAACACTGGAATTTGTTTAAGTCTTATGTTTACCTTTCTGCAATTTTAACTTTTGATGTTTATGGTCATTTTACGTGAAGTCCCTAGATCAAGTCAGTTTGCCAAACAGGATTGTTACTTAACAAAGAAAATTTTTTCTTTTTTCCCACATCGTGTGTGGGATGTCCCACCACATTTGTGAAAGGGGACATTTTGGAATCAGTTTTGAAGCTAATAGAGGCCCAGGAGCACTGGAGCCGGCACTGCATGCGGGGCACCCACTGGGCCAGTCGGGCTTCTCTCCTGGGACCTGAGCCTAGGCATCTTTCTTTTACCCACTCTGTGTGAAAGCTGTGGCATACAGTAAACTCTGAAAAGAATCAGATTTGCTGGAAATAACCACAGAGTAAAATTTTAAACTTGCATACATTGGCAATGGGGTGTATATTTGGGGGAGAGAGTAATTTTTGTCTATATTTTTTAATGAAATTAGAAGGGTATTCAGTTGTTGTACATATTCTTACTACGTTTCTTATATTCTTAGGACTCTGGTTCCTTGCTATTTTTGAAACCTTCCAGTTTTGAAAGCCATATATGAATGTTTTATTCTTTCCCATGATGTACGTGATTCCAGGAGTGTGAACAGGGAGACCAGGGTGAAGTTCGTGCACACCTCTGTCCATGGCGTGGGTCACGAGTTTGTGCAGTCAGCTTTCCAGGCTTTTGACTTCGTGCCTCCTGAAGCTGTGCCCGAACAGAAAGATCCTGATCCCGAGTTCCCAACCGTGAAATACCCAAATCCCGAAGAGGGTAAAGGTGTCTTGGTAACCTAATCCTTTTTATTATAAAATTTACCTTTTATGTCCAAAATTATTACTATCAACTAAAATAAGTTTTCATTGTATTGAACAAAAACAATTTCATCATGAGAAATATTTTCACCCACATCTTAAAGGAACTTTCAAATTAGGTAGCTTAACCTCAGGATGTGAGAGCTGAAATCTAAATGTTTTCAATTGAATTTAATTAATTAAACCTGAATTTAATTTACTGTGCTTTCTTAATGCCAAAAAGGAACAAACGGTATTAGAATGGAGCAATTTTTAAAATTTTTATTTAAAAACATGATTTTTATTCCTTATAATTTTTATGATATGAAAAGTGTTTTATAAATTATGGTTTCTTTAACCTTTTTAAAGGTTAGAGCAACATTGATATTCAGAGAGTTGGCTTATTTTGGTGTATGAGGTTGATCGTAGTGTGTGTGAGGCCTGGAAATACCTGCCAGTCCGGCGACACCCACGCTGAGATAGGGGGTGCGTCCCATGAGTAGGTGTGGTTCACGTGCTGATGCTCCCGTTGTCTGACCTCTGGCTTAGAAAGTACTACAAGACCTGCCAAGACCAGCTCTAGAAATAAAATGCAGACTTAGTTTGGGGAAAGTCTTCTTTTAGTTCTTAAGGAACTGAATATTTTTAAAGCCTGTGATACGCTCAATTCTTGATTGAAATGTTCTTTTTTCCTACTCTTTTTCAGACTCTATCTTTTGCTTTGGCTGACAAAATCAAGGCCAAAATCATTTTGGCAAATGATCCAGATGCTGATAGACTTGCTGTGGCAGAAAAGCAAGACAGGTACAACTAATGGTAATTAACGATCTAATAGAAAATATAAAGGATGACATATTGAGCAGTAAAATGTCCCTGGGGAGATTGGGCCTATTCGGAAACATTTCCCATTTATTTTGCAAATGATCATCTTCCTGAAGTTCCTGTCACTGAACCCCTAACATGCAGCATGTTGCTGATGTGGGAGCCACATGACTGACCTGCAGAAGGCACAGTAAACGAGCCCAGTATATATTTGGAATTGAAATGAACTATGTTACCTTCCCTCATTTTGTCATTGGTTTTTTAATAATTAATGACCTGGTGCCCGATGATGGCAAAGTGCTTGGTTTGGTGCTGGCTTCACAGTCTGGTATCTGGTGAAGGGTTGGGTAAGGAGCTGCAGCGCCAAGGAAATGTTGCATTGAGGTTGCGCAGACCAGAGAGAAGCCTGTGGGTACTGACACAGTGTTTAAGACAAATCTGATCACAGCATTGGTGAGAGAAGGAGTGGGTGAGTCAGGGCAAAAGTTGACAGGTCGGCGGGGTCCCAGCAGTTTGGGTGCCAAACAGCATATTTGATGTTTCGGGGGCAGTGGTGCCACAGGGTCAGGGTTTTAGATTACAATAAAACAGGTTCAGTTCATTACCAGCTTTTAGAAAGTGAAGCTAGGGTGGTACATGCTGCAGTGTGAGAAGTGTCTCTAGCCGCCTGGACTGCACTGAAGGAGAGAAATCACATGCCTGTGCTCTGGTGCCCCGACCGCTTTAGTGCTGAGCTTGATCTAGGGAGTGTTAAGCTCTTGTCTTCTCAGATCAGCAATACTGAGCAGACCAAAAATTGAACACACAAACCATAATACTTGAGGGGATCCTACCAGCATATTTCTGATGATGTTTAAAGCCAAAGCGTTTGCCAAAGACTAAGGTAAAAGCATCATAGGTCATCATTAACATTTTATACAGTCTTCAGAGATAAGATGCTTGCCTAGGCAAACTGAGACATGGTAGCTGCTCACATGTTTGTAAAGTCACAGTCACATTTCTGACCATTTATTTAAGCAAAAAATAACAAGGGCAGTCTTACAGAAACCACTTTGAGCCTTGTTTGCCTTAATTGTCCTGTTCCAGTGACTTCCAGTGTCTGTTAAGATCACTGCAGTACATAGGTTGTTTTTTCTTTCAGTGGTGAATGGAGAGTGTTTTCAGGCAATGAGCTGGGAGCCCTCTTGGGCTGGTGGCTCTTTACTTCTTGGAAAGGAAAGAACCAAGATCACAGTGCCCTCAAAGATACATACATGTTGTCCAGCACCGTCTCCTCCAAAATCTTGCAGGCCATTGCCTTAAAGGAGGGCTTTCACTTTGAGGTAAGGGGTTGCGGGACTTGCTCTTAAGTTTCTTTTGCTCTGTGGAAGGTCTAAGGTATTTCTTTCTCTTTTGGATTATTCCTTTAGGAAACATTAACTGGCTTTAAGTGGATGGGAAACCGAGCCAAACAGCTAATAGACCAGGGGAAAAATGTCTTATTTGCTTTTGAAGAAGCTATCGGTAAGATAATGATGATCATAGAATTAGTTAATATATAGAATGCAAATAAATGGGAAAAGATTTGGATTTGGGTTCAAAAGATTAACATTGAAGCAGGAGCACACAGTTTGTTTTGCTCAAAGAACACTGAATTGTCCTACCCCAAAGTTGGCATCCCAGATTTTTTTCAGCTAGGAAGAATAGTTCACAAATAACAAAGCCGTTAATGTAAGAAAATGAACCCTTTCCCTAGATGACTGAAAACAGTGATGTTCTGCAGATGGATACTTGTGGCTTAAGAATCCATGTATTTGGGGAACTGTGATATTTCCTCAACTGTGATATTGATATCCAGGCCTACCATAGTTCACTCACCCTTGGAAATGCAGAGGTCTGTCCAGATGAAAGGAGAAGATACCGTGGTGGTGCTTTGATCAGAGTGATTGTCACGGGAAAGGATGACCACATGTCCACCAGAATGACTAAAAAACAATTATCTTAAATTATCAATATGAGTGAGCAGAAAGGAGAGCTGGCTGCAGAGACTTGAAATTCAGATGCTTGTGCTGGGGATATTTTAACTATCTGTTCAGTAAAAGCTGTTAGACATTATACTTACTCTGATTCATCGGTACATATCCCGGAGCACAGACACATGCGTATCATTTAACTTACCAAGTGAAGTGCATTCGCTCAGCTCTTGCTCTTTTGTTGTCAAAATTGGGATTCCTGTCTTTCTATAGTTTTGTATTTAAAATAAAAAAGATTTTCCTATATTTGTTTATCAAATGCTTGTTGCATATCAATTATACAGTGACTGAAATAAATGGGTGACACTGACCTTAGCCTAGAGTGGTTTATATAGACCTTCTTAGCAACCACACAAAAGAGCACAGGCTACTTGTCAAGGTGAATAATGTAACTCACAAGAACTACTGGGATTCAGAGAAGACAATAAACATTGAGTAGAACAATTGGAAACAGTTCTGTGTGAACTGGAGGGATTCGGGCTGCACCAGGGGAATGAACAACATTTGTCCAGGAGGGAGGATCTCCCGACAGGTTTTCAACAAATACTTCTTGAAAACCTGCTGTGCACCGGGCACTGGGCTAGATTCCTCAATATAATAGTGGTGAGTGAGGAGCATCCACATAGTTCCACCATACAACCTCCTGTGTGACATGTAAATAGTTATGTGTGCACACATTATGGAAGATCCCATTCCTAATGGTGTGTGGATGACACGTATTTCTGCAGGATACATGTGCTGCCCTTTTGTTCTGGACAAAGATGGAGTCAGTGCTGCTGTCATAAGTGCGGAGTTGGCCAGCTTTCTAGCAACCAAGAATTTGTCTTTGTCTCAGCAGCTAAAGGCCATTTATGTCGAGTAAGTTTCTACTGATTCTGGTTAATTGAAGCAATGTTTTTAAATGCTATACTGTGTTCTTGTGCATGAGATACTAATACACTTTCTAATGCTCTTACTTTGTGAATTTCTTATGAAAACTAAGAGATCACCTTTTCCTTCTGATACTTAACTACTTACTAATAATTACCACTTGTGATTACATTAATCCTTAACAAATGAGATCATTGGTTTGCAGAAATGGCTAATTGAAGAATATGGTTTTAAGTGTCTGAGGTCAAAAAAGATAAAATGTATTCACAAAACATCTAGTTTTTATAGCAGCTGCCTAACTCTATGGTACAAAAGCAGCCAGAGACAATACATAAAGTAATGGGTGTGGTGTGACTATGTTGCAATAAAACTTTTACTTACAAATACAGCCTGGAGGCCAGGCATCTGGCAATCCCTAGGTTAAGTTGCTCTCTTCTTTATGCTAAATTACTCCTTTGAAGATAGTCATGCTTATTTATTTCATTTAGTTTAAAATACCATATACTGGTTGATACATGTTCTGTGTACACTGTGTAGAATTATTTGTTCCTCATTTTGTATATTTGTACTTGGTTTTTTTATTGATATATAATTGGCATATAACATTATATTAGTTTCAGGTATATAACATAATGATTCCAAATTTGTACATATTGCAAAATGATCACCACAATAGGTCTAGTTAACA
>JAVSCE010000888.1:0-161290 GCA_032199065.1 Smutsia gigantea | reverse complement strand
GATCCGAGCCCGTCCCCTCTAATCTTCTTCATCTAGGGTTAACACTTTTGGGTTTCTGCCCCTCCTCTTTGGGCACTTTCGGGCCCAGTGCCCTCTCTCCTTGCAGTAGGCACATTGATCTTTGTCAAGGGGTGGTCTGCCCATGCTTCTCGTTGTCTTCTGGCCCCTGTTGCTCAGGTTCCCTACCTGCCTAGGCCCTTGAAATCCTCTTTCTTTCTCTCCTACCACTGTGGCCAAAATTCTAGATAAGTTTTTCTCCTGTCTTCTGTCTCTTCTATCCTCCCTTTTCTCTCTCTCTCTCTTCTGCCTTTCTTCTTTCTCTTCCTCTGTCTCTCTTTTGTGATACACTTTCTCAGCCTCCTTCACTAGGTCCTGTAAAGTAAAATCCTGCAGTCCTTTGAGGTGCTGCAGCTTCTTTTTGATATCAGAAGCTGATTGCCCTATAAATGCCATAGCTACGGCTGCCCGCTGTCCCTCAGAGGTGGGATCAAAAGGAGTATAGCGCCTATAAGCCTCCATAAGGCGCTTAAGAAAAACTGAAGGTGGTTCAGTGGGCCCCTGAAGAATTTCTCTTACCTTAGCCAGATCAGTGGGCCGTCGTGCAGCCCCCTTGAGACCTGCCACCAGAGCCCAGCGGTAGACAGTCAACCTCTCCCTACCTTCCGGAGTGTTGAAGTCCCAGTTGGGTCGAGTCAGTGGGAATCCAGCATCTATCACATGGGGAAGTTGGGAGGGTTGCCCATTGTCTCCTAATACATTTTTCTGGGCTTCCAATAGGATTCTCTCTCTCTCTTCCATGGTGAAAAGAGACTGCAACAGTTGCTGGCAATCATCCCAAGTGGGTTGGTGGGAGAACATGAGAGACTCTATTAATCCAGTAGGTCCTACAGGATTTTCTGAAAAGGAACCATGATTAGTCTTCCAATTATATATATCTGCAGAAGAAAATGGCCAATACTGCATGGGTTGGACTCCGGGGGGCGGCACGGGAGGGCCATAAACTCTAAGTGGGAGGGTTACAGTAGAATCCAGCGCATCCCCAGGAGGGGCCCCTCTACAACTTTGGGTACCTGCCGCTGGGCCCCCCGCTGCTGCTGGTAAAGGGGGAGCATTGGGCCCTTCTTCTTCCCTTTCTTGCACTACCGGCTGAGCAGGTTGTGGCTCAGGGTCTGGAGCAGGTTCTGCCGCCTGTTCAAGATAATATGGGGGATGGTAAGGTTCCGGCCATTCGGGAGGGGATTCTACTTCAGGATATATTTTAGGTTTCGGGGTTCCTGCAGTTCTGCTTCTATTTAGTACCAACACTTGAAACTTTGGTTTCCTGGATTTTTGGACCCAGGGTTTTACCCACGCAGGGGGATTATCTACCAAATTCTGCCAGATCATGATGTAGGGTCGGTGGTCAGGGTGAGAATCGGGTCTTGGCTAAAAAACAAGATTCTTAACTGCAAAAATTAATTCTCTGTTAAAAGTACCCTCAGGAGGCCAACCTACATTGAAAGCCAGCCATTCAGTCGAGCAGAGGGTCTGCCATTGTCTTTTTCTAACTTCTACAGACAAGTCATGGGCCCTATTCTTGACGTCCGTCCAGCGGTCCAAAGTCAGAGACAAAGGGGTTGTCACAGTCTGTCCCATTTTGGTCGTTTCTAAATACACAAAAACAGCAAGCCACAAAATGACAAAAGGCGCCAACAAACACTTTCCTCCTCTCGTTTTCCACAGACACGAGAGGTATTCAGACGGGGGAGGGTCCCTCCGTTGAATCCGCTCAAACCGGACCCTTTCCCCTTCCAACAGACGGGTGGAAAAATCCCCCATTTCACACCCAGGGGCGTCCCCCAGCGTTGCAGCTTGTGGCCCCTGGCATGTCTGCCTTACCACAGCTTTCTGTTCCCGCACGGGAGTGGCAAGCGGCTGCCAAACTGAAAGCGCTTTTCACAGACCCAGATATCTGACAGAACAAACAGGCGCCGGCGCACACAGAAACTTAAGGATCTTTTCCTTACCTCCAAGTGCGTCTCTGGAGAATAGGGTGGCCGCAGATCCCGGACGAGCCCCCAAATGTAAGACCCAGAAAACAGGCCCTGCTCAGCCCTGGGATGGACGGCGACCCAAATACTCACAAGAGACCGGTCTTGATGCAAACAGCAATAGGTTTATTGATTCCACCAGCACGCTGGGGTCAATACTCATAACTCACGCAGGAGCAGAGGAGTCCGACCCCGAGCAGAAATCACAGGAGGTTTTAAAGGAAAAGGGACCACAACCAGGGGGAGGCGAGGGGGAGGTCTGCTGATGATTCGATAGCAAAAATATTTCAATTAGGGTCTCACAGGGCTTTATCTTTAAGTTCTATCAGTTTGGGAAAGATTACCTAGGCATGGGTTTGCAAGCTATTGTGTCATTGTGTTCAGGCCGGTTTTTATGACTCAGGCCAAGGGTCAGAGCCTACTTAAAATTTTCTATTCCTTCAGGTGGTTTTGGGGAAACTGAAACTCAGGCCCTCTGATTTCTGAGGCTTTCTGGGGCCTGTCATACCGTTAGTTTGGTCCTTTCAATACCACAAAATTAAGCTAGACACAGTTGTTAAAAATTACAGAAAAAATAATTCAAAGTGGGTCATATACCCAAAAGTAAAACAGAAATTTATAAAACTCCTAAAATATACCATAAGAGAAAATCTAGATGACTTTGAGCTTGGTGAAAGTTTTTTAAAAACACCAAAATCATGATCCATACAAGAAAATATTGTTAAATTGGACTTTACTAAAAACAAAACAAAACAAATTTCTGCTCTATAAAAGCCATTATGTAGACAATAAAAAATAAAAGTTACACACAAAGATATTTGCAAAGCACATATCTGTTAAAGGACTAGTATGCAAAATATACAAAGAACACTTTCAAATCAATAATAGTAAAACAAACAATTAAAAAGGAAGCAAAAACTGAACAGACAGCTCACCAAAGAAGATACACAGATAGAAAAATATGAAAAGATTCTTGTGATTATATTGCAAATTAAATTCTCATCATTAGGCAACTGCAAATTAAAATGGCACTTAACAACACCAAATGCTGGTGAGGATGCAAACCAACAGGGACTCTCATTCATTGTTAATGATAATCTAAAATGGTACAGCCACTTTGGAAGACAAGTTTGGCAATATCTTACAAAATTATATATTCTCTTACCATATAGTTAAAAAATCACGACCTTTGGTATTTACTCAAATGATTTAAAATTTTTTGACCACACAAAACCTGCACACAAATGCTTATAACAATTTTATTCACAATTGATAAAACTTGGAAGCAACAAAAATGTCAATCAAGAGATGAAAAGAAAAGCAAGCTGTTGTACCTTATATAATTGCATATGATGCAGCAATAAAAAGAAGTGAGCTATCAAAACACAAAAAAGACACAGGAATCCTAAATGCATATTTTTAAGTGAAAGAATACATTCTGAAAAGGCTATGTGCTGTGTGACTAACACAGTAACTGTTTCATCCTGGAAAAGGCAAAACTGTGGAAACACTAAAAACATAAGTGATTGCCAGAGCCTCAAGTGAGGGAGGGAGAGATAAGTAGAGCATTTTTAGGGATGAGAAACTTTTCTATACAATACTGTTGGTGGATACATGTCATTATCATATGTCAAAACCCATGGAATTGTATATCAAAAAGAGGGAGTCCTAAATTAACTATGGACTTTAATGAATAGGAATACATCAATATTGGCTCATCATTTATAATAAATGTATTGCAACATTAATGCAAGATGTTAATAATAGGGGGAACTGAGGTGGAGGAAGAATGCACTGAGCAGTGCTAATGCTTGGTATTCTATTATTTTTATTCATTTATTCAATTAATGTTTTCTTAGCATCTGATATGTGTTAGCTTTGTTGTAGAATCCGGATTAACAAAGTTTTTGCTCTCACTGGGTTTAAAGTTTCATGGGAGAGGAAGAAACAAAAAGCAAATACCTATTTATAAAATATAATAAGTCAAATGATAGTAAAGGGCTGGAAAAAAAAGGAATTTATTCAGGGCCTGGGATGAGAAAAGGGTTGCAATTTTAATTAGGGTAGTCAGAAAAGATTTGAAAACATAATGTATCTAAACAGTTAAAAGAGGTGAGAGAATAAGCCATACTGATATCTAAGGAAAGAACTTTTGTGACTAGAGATAAAGACTTTGGTGTGGGTAATTGTTCAAAGGTACCTGATAACACACACATTGGCCAGTTTGGCTAAAAAAGAGTGAATACTTAGGAGTATAGTAGGTGATAAAGCCCAACACATCAGTGCTTGTAAAGTAGTCCAGTATTGGTTAAGAACGTCAGCCTCCCATGTGAGGACAACTACCAGTGTGCCAGGAGAGAAACAACTGTCCAATTTCTGTTGCAAGTTGGAACTCAGAAGACATTCCCAAAAAAGGGGACAACCTTATGTCTGGTGCCCATAATTAAGTTACATTATATTTTTTATTTTTTATTTTTTATTCATTTTTTTTTTATTTTGGTATCACTAACCTACAATTATATGTGTAACATATGGTTACTAAACTCCACATTTCATCAGGTCCCCCCCACCTACCCCATTACAGTCACTCTCCATCAGCATAGTGAGATGCTATAGAATCACTACTTGTCTTCTCTGAGTTGTACAGCCCTCCCCATGCCCCCCCAACATTACATCTGCTAATCATAATGCCCCTTTTTCCCTCTTATCCCTCCCTTCCAACCCATTTTCCCCAGTCCCTTTCCCTTTGGTAACTATTAGTCTGTTGTTGGGTTCTGTGAGTCTGCTGCTGTTTTGTTCCTTCAGTTTTTCTTTGTTCTTATGCTCCACATATGAGTGAAATCATTTGATACTTGTCTTTTTCTGCTTGACTTATTTCACCGAGCATAATACCCTTTAGCTCCATCCATGTTGTTGCAAATGGTAGGATTTGTTTTCTGCTTATGGCTGAATAATATTCCATTGTGTATATGTACCACTTCTTCTTTATCCATTCATCTACTGATAGACACTTAGGTTGCTTCCATTTCTTGGCTATTGTAAATAGTGCTGCGATAAACATAGGGGTGCATATGTCTTTCCTGCGTTCTTAGGGTAAATTCCTAGGAGTGACATTCCCGGGTCAAATGGTATTTCTATTTTGAGTGTTTTGAGGAACCTCCATACTGCTTTCCACAATGGTTGAACTAATTTGCATTCCCACCAGCAGTGTAGGAGGGTTCCCTTTTCTCCACATCCTTGCCAAGATTGCTGTTTGTGTTTTGGATGTTGACCATCCTTACTGGTGTGAGGTGATATCTCATTGTGGTTTTAATTTGCATTTCTCTGGTGATTAGCGATGTGGAGCATCTTTTCATGTGCCTGTTGGCCATCTGAATTTCTTCTTTGGAGAAGTGTCTATTCATATGCTCTGCCCATTTCTTAATTGGATTATTTGCTTTTTGTTTGTTGAGGTGTGTGAGTTTTTATATATTTTGGATGTCAACCCCTTATCAGATATTTCATTTATGAATATATTCTCCATTACTGTAGGATGTCTTTTTGTTCTACTGATGGTGTCCTTTGCTGTACAGAAGTTTTTCAGCTTGATATAGTCCCACTTGTTCATTTTTGTTTCCCTTGCCTGGGGAGATAGTTCATGAAGAAGTTGCTCATGTTTATGTCCAAGAAATTTTTACCTATGTTTTTTTCTAAGAGTTTTATGGTTTCATGACTTACATTCAGGTCTTTGATCCATTTTCAGTTGAATTTTGTGTATGGAGTTAAACAGAAGTGCAGTTTCATTCTCTTACATGTAGCTGTCGAGTTTTGCCAACACCAGCTGCTAAAGAGGTTGTCATCTCACAATTGTATATGCAAGGCTCCTTTACCATACACTAATTGACCATATATGTTTGGGTTAACGTTCGGATTTTGTATTCTGTTCCACTGGTGTATGGGTCTGTTCTTGTGCGAGTACCAAATCGTCTTGATTACTGTAGCTTTATAGTAGAGCTTGAAGTCTGGGAGTGGAATTCCCCCTGTTTTCTTCTTCTTCTCAGGATTGCTTTGGTTATTCGGGGTCTTTTGTGGTTCCATATAAATTTTAGAACTATTTGTTCCATTTCATTGAAGAATGCTGTTGGTATATTGGTAGGGATTGCATTGAATCTGTAGATTGCTTTAGGTAGTATAGTCATTTTGAAAATATTTATTCTTCCTAGCCAAGAGCATGGGATGAATTTCCATTTGTTAGTGTCCTCCTTAATTTCTCTTAGGAGTGTCTTGTAGTTTTCAGGGTAAAGGTCTTTCACTCCCTTATTCTTAGGTATTTTATTGTTTTTGATGCAATTGTGAATGGAATTGTTTTCCTGATTTCTCTTTCTGTTAGCTCATCGTTTGTGTATAGGAAAGCAACAGATTTCTGTGTTAATTTTGTATCCTGCAACTTTGCTGACTTCAGATATTAGTTTTAGTAGTTTTGGAGAGGAGGCTTCAGGGTTTTTTATGTACAGTACCATGTCATCTGCAAATAGTGAAAATTTGACTTCTCCTTTACGAATCTGAATGCCTTGTATTTCTTTGTTTTGTCTGATTGCCGTGGCTATGACCTCCAGCACTGTGTTGAATAACAGTGGGGAGAGTGGGCATTCTGTCTTTTTCCCAATCTTAGATGAAAAGCTTTCAGCTCCTTGCTGATAAGTATGATGTTATGTGGATTTGTCATATATGGCCTTTATGACATTTTGTTGAGAATTTTTATCATGAATGGCTGTTTAATTTTGTCAAATGCTTTTTCAGCATCTATGGAGATGATCATGTGATTTTTGTTCTTCTTTTTGTTGATGTGGTGGATGATGTTGACGGATTTTTGAATGTTGTACCACCCTTGTATCCCTGAGATGACTCCCACTTTATCATGGTATATGATCCTCTTGATGTATTTTTGAAATTGGTTTGCTAATATTTTGTTGCGTATTTTTGCATCTATGTTCATCAGGGATATTGGTCTGTAATTTTCTTTTATGGTGAGGTCTTTTCCAGGTTTTGGTATTAGAGTGATTCTGTCTTAAAACAATGAGTTTTACATATTCCCCCCTGTTCTATTTTTTGGAAAAGTTTAAAGAGAATGGGTGCTGTTTCTTCTCTATATGTATGGTAAAATTCAGAGTTGAATCCATTGGCCCAGGGGTTTTGTGCTTGGGTAGTTTTTTGATTACTGATTCAATTTCTTTTCTGGTGATTGTTCTGTCTAGGTTTTCTTTTTCTTGCTTGGTCAGTCTTGGAAGGTTGTATTTTTCTAAGAAGTTGTCCAATTCTTCTAGGTTTTCCAGCTTGTTAGCATACAGATTTTCATAGTATTCTCTTATAATTCTTTGTATTTCTGTGGGGTCCATCATGATTTTTCCTTTCTCATTTCTGATTCTGTTTAGGTGTGTAGATTCTCTTTTTCTCTTCGTTATTCTGGCTAGGTGCTTATCAATTTTGTTTATTTTTTCAAAGAACCAGCTCTTGGTTTCATTTATTTTTTAAATTGTTTTATTCTTCTCAATTTTATTTATTTCTTCTCTGAGCTTTATTATTTCCCTCCTTCTGGTTCTTTGGGCCTCATTTGTTCTTTTTCCAATTTCAATGATTGTGTCTTTAGACTATTAATTTGGGGTTGTTCTTCCTTCTTTAAATAGGCCTGAATCGCAATATACTTTCCTCTTAGAACTGCCTTTGCTGCGTCCCACAGAAGATGTGGCTTTGTTTTATTGTTGTCATTAGTCTCCATATATTGTTTGTTCTTTGTTTAATTTGGTCATTTATCCATTGATTGTTCAGGAGCATGTTGTTAAGCCTCCATGTATTTGTGAGCCTTTTTGTTTTCTTTGTACAATTTATTTCTAGTTTTATACCTTTGTGATCTGAAAACTTGGTTGGTAGAATTTCAATATTTTTGAATTTACTGAGGTTCTTTTTGTATCCTAGTATGTGGTCTATTCTAGAAAATGGTCCATGTGCACTTGAGAAGAATGTGTATCCTGCTCCTTTTGGATGTAGAGTCCTGTAGATGTCTGTTAGGTCCATCTGTTCTAGTGTGTTGTTCAGTGCCTCTGGTTCTTTAATTATTTTCTGTCTGGTTGATCTGTCCTTTGGAGTGAGTGGTGTGTTGAAGTCTCCTAAAATGAATGCATTGCTTTCTATTTCCTCCTTTAATTCTGTTATTATTTGTTTCACATATGTTGGTGCTCCTGTGTTGGGTGCATAGATATTTTAAATGGTTATGTCCTCTTGTTGGACTGAACCCTTTTATAATACCCTTCTTTATCTCTTGCAACTTTCTTCGTTTTGAAGTCTATATTGTCCAAGTTCTGCAACACTAGCTTTTTTCCCCTTGTTGTTTGCATGAAATATCTTTTCTATCTCGTCACTTTTACTTTGTGTATATCTTTGGGTTTGAGGTGAGTCTCTCCTAAACAGCATATAGATCTATCTTGCTTTTCTATCTGTTCTATTACTCTCTGTCTTTTGATTGGTGCATTCAGTCCATTTACATATAGGATGATTATTGATAGATATGTACTTATTGCCATTGCTGGCTCTAGATTTGTGGTTACCAAAGGTTCAATGGTAGCTTCTTTCCTATCTAACAGTCTAACTTAACTCTCTTGTTAAGCTATTATACACACAGTATCATGGTTCTTTATTTTTCTCCCTTCTTATTCTTCCTCCTCCATTCTTTATGTACTAGGTGTTTTATTCTGCACTCTTTTACATTTCCTTTGACTGTTTTTGTGGATAGTTGATTTTACTTTTTCCCTTTAGTTAGTATTTGGATTGTCTGCTTTCTTTGCTATGATTTTATTTTCTTTGGTGACATCTTTTTAGCCTCAAGAGTGCTTCCATCTAGAGCAGTCCCTTTAAGATATTCTGTAAAGGTGGTTTGTGGGAGGCAAACTCCCTCAGTATTCGCTTGTCTGGAAATTGTTTAATCCCTCCCACAAATTTCAGTGATAATTGTGCTGGATACAGTATTCTTGGTTCAAGGCCCTTCTGTTTCATTGCGTTAAATATATCATGCCATTCTCTTCTGGCCTGTAAGTTTTCTGTTGAGAAGCCTGATGATAGTCTGATGGGTTTTCCTTTGTAGGTGATCTTTTTTCTCTTTCTCACTGCCTTTAATACTCTGTCCTTGTCTTTGATCTTTGCCATTTTAATTATTATGTGTCTTAGTGTTGTCTTCCTTGGGTCCCTTGTGTTGGGAGATCTGTGGGCTTCTGTGGTCTGAGAAACTATTTCCTTCCCACCTTGGGGAGGTTATCAGCAATTATTTCTTCAAAGAAACTTTCTATCCCTTTTTCTCTCTCTTCTTCTTCTGGTACTCCTATAATGCAAATATTGTACAATTTGGATTGGTCACACAATTCTCTTAATATTCTTTCATTCCTAGAGATCCTTTTATCTCTCTCTGCCTCAGCTTCTCTGTATTCCTGTTCTCTGATTTCTATCCCATTGACAGTCTCTTGCACCTCTTCCAGTCTGCTCTTAAGCCCGTCAATCCTTGTCAGATTTCTGCATTGTCTTTTCTCACTTCCTCCCTTAGCTCTTGCATATTTCTCTGTAGATACATCAGCATGGTTATGATTTTTATTATGAATTCTTTTTCAGGAAGATTGTGTAAGTCTATCCCATCAGGCACTCTCTCTGGGTTGTCTGTGTGATCTTTGTCTGGACCATATTCCTCTGTCTTTTCATGGCAATAGAAGTAGTCGCTGGTAGGTGCCTCATGTGTCAGCTGGGAGAACAAAGTCCCTTCCTGCTTGTTGTTCTCCTTGCCCTTCTTTGGGGCCGGAGCTGGCTTCCCACACACCAGGAGGCAGTCTCATGGATAATCCCCTGAGCTGCCTGTGTGCGGGGCCACCTCAGCCTAGGCTATAGCACTGCAGGTGTTTGCAGTCTCAGTGGGTGTGTTATGGTCCCTTTGGTACCTTCCAGTCCTTGTTTTGGGTTCTGGGGCCTTCCTGCTTAGCTGCATGCCAGCTGAGAGTAGGTTCTGTGCATTTGCTGTGGGCGGGGCCGCTCCTCCGTTGTTCCGCAGCCATGGCGGATCCCCCGGACCCTTTGCGGCGCTGGCCATGGGGGAAAAAATGGCAGGCTGCTGATGTCTGTGGGAAACCTCAGCATGGCTGCTTTGCCTGGCCGCCGGCCAGCATGTCCAGAATTCCCCAAGACTCCCAGCCTGCTGTGCTGAGTACGCTGGGATGATTTTGTTCTGCTGTTGGGGCCTTGTCTTTTTTAGACTTTTAAAAAGCACCCCCTTTTCTTTTGTCCCAGGGAGCCAGCTGAGGGTATCCACTTGTGGTCTCCATCTTGGATCATGCCCTTCTGTTTCTCTAATCTTTGATACACCATGCAATATGTGTCTGTATTCCCGGTGCAGATCACCAGGGTGGTTATTTGGCTGGCCTGTGCTTCCACTCCCTCCCCACTCTGAATCTTTTCCTCCCACTGGTGCACTGGGGTGGGGGAGTGCTCGGGTCCTGCTGGGTCATTGCTTTGTATCTTACCCACTTCATGAGGCACTGAGTTCTTGCAGGTGTAGCTGTAGCCTGGCTGTTATTCTGTATCTTCTGGCCTCTTTTTTAGGAATACTTGTATTTGCTGTATTTTCACAAATATATATGGTTTTTGGAGAAGATTTCCACCGCCCTGCTCGTGCAGCCATCTTCCCAGAATTCTCCACGTGTGCTTTTTAAAAGTCTTAAAGGGACCAGGGCTTTACAGCTGTACAAAATCGTCCTTGTACACTCAGCCGAGCATCCTGGGAATCTTAAGGAACTTCAGGTGCCCTAACACCCTGGGGGTTAACCCACCCCCAAAGCCCCTCAAATTGATAAGCAGTCTGTCTTTCATTCCCCCTGGCTGGTGCTGCAAGCAAACTGGCTGACCCACCACAGCTGTGGAGCAGCCAGGGAACAGCCCTGACCACAGCAACTACAAATAATCTTCTCCCAGCATGCAGCTAACTGAGAAAGACTCAGAGGCTGCTGCCAGTGCACAGCTGCCCAGCACAGACAGAGGAACCAGGAGCAAGGTTCTGAAGGCACGAAGAGGTGCTGTTCTCACAGGAGAACACACCCGGTGCATCTGCGATCCACTGCAGTGTCCTAGGTGATCCCTAGGGCCACCCCACCTTTGGCAGCTCAGGATATTATCCCAGAGACTGCTCCCTGTGTGAGCACAGACAACACAGGCAGCGGAGAAGGCAAGGTGATCAGCAAGTAGAAAGGGACTTTGTTTTCCCAAATGAAACATGTGCCATATGCCTGCAACCACTTCCATCACCATGAACGGCAGAAGAATCTGGTCCAGTCAAATCCTGTCAAATATCACTCAGACAACCACAGAGAGAGGGCCTGGTGAGATAGATATAACCAATCTTCCTGAAAAAGAATTCAAAACTAAAGTCATAACCATGCTGATGGACCTGCAGAGAAATATGCAAGAGCTAAGGGATGAAGTCTGGAGGGAGATAACGAAAATGAAACTATCACTAGAAGGTCTTAAGAGCAGACTGGATGAGGTGCAAGAGACTGTTAATGGAATAGAAATCAGGGAACAGAAATATAGAGAAGCTGAGGCAGTGAGAGATAAATGGAACAATATTCACATTATAGGGGCATCAGAAGAAGAAGAGAGAGAAAAAGGGATAGAAAGTATCTTTGAAGAAATAATTGCTGAAAACTTCCCCAAGCTGGGGAAGGAAATAGTCTATCAGACCGTGGAAGCCACAGATCTCTGAACACAAGGGAGCCATGGAGGACAACACCAAGACATATAATAATTAAATTGACAAAGATCAAAGACAAGGACAGAGTATTAAAGGCAACCAGAGAGAGAAAAAAGATCACCTACAAAGGAAAACCCATCAGACTATCATCAGACTTCTCAACAGAAACCTTACAGGCCAGAAGAGAATGGCATGATATATTTAACATTTTGCTATTTTAAAAACGTTCTGCACAACTGAAATGAGCTGTCAAGATTAAGCTTCCATACATCATATAATGGTTATTTGAGTTTTCTAGAAAGAATGATCTGTATTTTTCTCACTTTAGTAAGAATTAACTGCTGAAATACCTGTAAGTTAAATGTTTTATGATCTTATTCTTAGTCAATAATTATGACAAACAGCAAAGCATTATTTCAGCCTAAAAAAAATAAGTTAAAAGTATAAAATCTAAGGTACAAGTCATTTCTCAAATATTCCTGATCAAATTTCAGTTATACATACCCCAGTGGTTGGAGTACAAAAGGACATTAAGCTCAGAAGTGTGTTTGAATTTGCCCAGAAGATGAAAAATAATCTTGGCACCTGGATGTAAGCATTGTGGCATAGAGGATTAAATTTCTAATTTAAAAATGAATAAAAAGAGAGCAGGATATCATATTTTCAAAATGTGTTGACTGTTGTATATTTGGCTGACTTTCTGTAAGTGAATAGCTCAGGTTTTCAATTCTATTACAGTTTTTTCTATTCATACTTCATGTCAGTCAAAAATCTAGCCAATACCCAGCTAGCCATCCAACAAACAAACAAACTGCATTTTATCTGAGATATTTTTCTCAAGTCAATAAAATGAGCCAGGTAGTGCTTTTGTTGTTTTCATTAAAATATTAATATGTCCATCTGAGTTGGCTTTAAACAGCTACAGATTTAACCTGATTTAGAACAATGTATCTACATGATTCACTCATGACAGGAATCTCCATGAGACCTGTAAGTTACACAGGAAACTGTAAACAGCTTAAAGAAAGAAGTGTCATAATAAATATAGATATGCCAAGCCCTCCTATGATTATTTATTCATTATAACAAAAAGCCAAAGGCCAGTTTCTGAGTTTGAACTCTTTTTTTATTCCATTTTTTATATATTCCCTATTATTGTTATTTGTTTTAAAAGGATAAACAAAGTGAATGAAGTATGGACAGTGTGGCCTTTAGTTAAGAGATATTTGAGTCAAAGTTAGTGACATTTTCCTTAGTTACCTTGAAGGAATAAGATACCAAATATGTTTTCTCCAATATAAAGATTACAAATAAATCTCAGAATATGAATCCTGGGAGAATTGTTGGGAACTTATTTCAGTTTGAATTCCTAAAGCAATAAACAAAGGTTTATGTGAGAAGACAAAATTAAAGTAGAAACTAAGTTTTTTAGCCTTCATCCAAATAAAACCAGGATTGGCTTATAAAGAAATTCAAACCAAAAGGAAATTATACCTATCATGTTGATTTTACATGGCACCAAAACTATTGATATATTTTTATGTGTATCAGCTTCAAATTTTTGATACTTCTTGATTTTTCAAAGATGAACTAGATGTTGAAAAAAAACAATAAAAATGTACTCTGGCATTGTTTGTATCACAGCAGTCTACAGGTTTTTCCTTATGTTGGAAACCTGGACATATTTAAATATCAGTATAGGAAATTTCAGTTTCAGGTTTCAATGTACGTCAATCTAAACTGTTTCATTTGTACATAATATTTTAGGAAAAATAATTAAATATTAATAAGTATTGTATTCCCTATTTCGGGTAACATTTATTGGAACATTATTTTATTAATAAATGACATCTATGAAATTTACATGCAAACTTTATCTGAATGGAAACATTTTTCAATATTTTATGGATTTGGAGTTTATATTGTAATATGAATGATCCATTGTCATCCAAAAATACTCTGTATATATTTTATGATTACCAAAAATGAAATGCATGTGTTTTATCAGAAAAAAAATTATATTTAAAATTCAAAATCCACATATGACTATTTACATTTTTTTAATAATGTTATTTATTATTTTTTTACAGTTAGTAAATGTAAAGATTTCCAACAGAAAATGTGAAAGGTTACCAATTATAAAATAAGATTTTTTGTTCACATATTAGACTATTTAAGGGTCAAAATTACTTTTATTTAAAATAACATTAAATTAAAGCACAAATACAATTTAGTATTGGTAATCCTTATTTTTAGCTCTTTTCAGCATAACTACCACTTCATTATGTTCCCTGAGGTTAATTCTAAACAGAAATAGAAGAAATCACTATTTATTCATTACTAAAGCTGGTTATCATTTTTCTTCATGATGTTTAATATATTTGAAACACTAAATTCAACCGTGCTTTAAAATAGTAGTTTCATTAAAATACTTTTTCAAGACTCAAAATGTTTCTTGAAATTACAGAAAGGAATTGAACATCTGAAAAAACATGATGTGTTAACATGTGGGAGGTCTGTTTAATGCAGAATAAAACAATATTTTATTATTACTATCCTTATTCTAGGAAAAGAAAACCAGTACCCAAATATTCAAACTTAGACTTTCCTTTATAAAAAGATAAGAATTTTAAAACAGTTAAAGAGAAGTAAAGGACACAAAACTTTCTTCTTTTTCCATTATGTAATTTTTATTATCTTTCAAAAACTATTATTTGAGGTTCTTAGCTCTGAGGTAGCATTTTAAATCATTTAAGTCTAATTACATTGTGAAATTCAAAAATATTTTAAGGAAAGTAAAATATCCCTCCTAAAATACAAAGTACATTAAAATGATGAAAATGTATTTTAAAAAGCATCTGCCAAAGGCATTTTTACTTACAAATTATGTTGTATTCCAAAAGATATTAGGATAAACAGTACTCACTGTCTAAAATATCGTGTTTTCCAGTAACACATATCATTTTCTCTTTTTTCCATTATTTCAGTCATTATTATTATGCTGTTTATATATTTTAATTGCTTTAGCCTCTAATCTGAATTCAGCTATCAAATTTCCAGAAGCCTGAAGGTAATGTCTTCCTGGATTATCTCTATAATCTATGGCACCTCAAAAATCAACATATCTAGAATATTGGCACCTCAAAATCAACATGCTTAGCTTTTTTTCTCTTTCAAATTCAAAATGCCTGAGAACTACTAATTTTCCCTTAAAGTATTGCTGAGAATGCCCCATTATTCTTCATTCCCAGTATCAGTCTGGCTGGTTGTCATTCTCTCTCTCTCTCTCTCAATACTTCTATTCATAGAATCTGAGATGGATAGAAATGTAGAGGTCAATATTAACTTGATTCAATTCAATTCAGTTTGGTAAATATCCTGAAATGTACTATGAGATGGAAAAAAGTGATGTAGATATAGAGCAGTACATGTTTGCTTAGCAAAGTCTGAGCATCCAGACCATCTTGGCATCTAGCGTAGGATGAAGTACAGGTAAATGTTTGATGGCATAGTACTCATCACACTCTAGACATTCAGTAAATATTTGTTGAGTGATAAAGGTAAACTAAAGACACGTTTTTAGGGATTTTTGGAGGCCATTACACTGTGCACTCCTCTTTTTATAAAGACATTCTGGTTTCTCTGCTGCCAGGTGTAAACGTGAAGCCCAGTCAAGGCCAGCAATGATTGCTTTACTTAAATGTAGACACTGACTTTCCAAAAGATAAGCATATGACCCAAGGTAAGCCAATCAAACTATGAAACAGGGTTTTTAATTTTTTTAATTTGTATTTTGTTTTGTTTTAATTTTTGTTTTCTGCCACTGAATTGTGAGGTTGTGAGTAGAGCATTACCAATCATCATGCTTCCTCCATAACATACTGATCACCAGTAAGAAATAATGAGTATGGCATTTAGGTATGAACAGCAGTACAGCATGTGGGGTAACGCTTCTCCCAAAATTACATTTCCTTTCATTTGGGAAAAAAAAAGTGTAACTCAATGGCCTTTCTATGCTCTTCCACAGAAAAATGGAATGACTCATCTGTTGATAGATCTGGAAAGAGTAAATTGAGCATACTCTGCTTGTCTTGTCTTAATTTTGGAGTAGAGCAACTTGCAAGAGGGTATGACCTTCCTCACAATGAAAATGATCTTCCCCACAATGAAAGGAATGCAACCATCATTGCCTGTGAATGCTCAGTAAGTGTGTCTAAATCAGCGGTTCCTTAGAAAGTCAACTTCGTTGTGATTTCTAAGCTATAGTTCAATTTAGCATTATCAGTTCTAATGTCGACAGTCATGAGTCATTCTTAATTGGTTTAGTACCTTCACTGGAAAAGCTATATAGGCCATTTCAAAGCACCATAGAAAGAAAAGCATAAAGAAACAGTTTTCTTGCTGTTTAAATCCCTCATTCCTTTTAAGACAACTACTAACTTTTTTATAGGTAGAATAAATGAGCTAAGAAATCCTTTATTTTCTTAATTGCATTCCATTTATATTTACAGTGCATGCCAACTGATAAACCTGAATAATATAGCATGCTTATTCACTGTATTTTTTTTGCACTGACTAGTTAAAATATCACTGTGTGTATGTAATGAGAATAAGAGTTTGGTTGACTCTTCTCAGATAAGCTCTCTCCGGTTAATACCCTCAATGCCCAAATGCAAATCTCCTGCTTTCTTTCCTTGTGATTCTCAAGAAGGTTATATGTTCCAGCTCAATATTTTCTCAATAGACTTCAATATCTTTTTTAGTATTAGTAAAAAAACAAATATATTATCATGTTACCATTTTTCTGAAGTTCAGGTCATTTGTCGGGTTGCTTCCAGTGGTCAGAACAAACATGATTATTTACATATTCAGCGACTCTATTCCTCACTCACAATATGTATAACTTTCATCTTAGGACATTTCCTTAGACTCAGTTTTTTTCAGGATCTCTTTTTCTCCTTTATCTGAACATAACTTTTCAGACATTGTTTATTCATGTATTATCAATGTAAATGAATCTCATCATTGACATATTCAGTAGTTCCATAAATTTTATGCACTGATTACAATTTTGAGATATTATGGGCAACTTTAGAAACTTTCAGTTATTTTGTTGTGATTTTAACAATGTCAGTTTTATAACTTTTATCAAGATTTTCTAGTGTTTTTTTAATTCATGAAAAACTGTATATTTACTTTAGATGACCTTTGGTGTTTTACCACTATTAAATATATATTCGTAGGTAAAATAATGTTTATATAATAGTTTTTGATCATTTTGAGATCACAGACTACTTTGAGTATCTAGAGAATGCTATTTCAATTTTCATCTCCATTGTTATATATTGATAGATTCAGTCCATATTTTAACCCTCCTGACACCCACCCATGTACTATTGTGGACATTATATATCCCAAGGTAAGGAAAAAATCTTAGGCAAGTGACACTTGCCTTATTCACACATCAGGGTTTATTTCTAATATTTCCTCAATAGTGCAATGGTGAAACCTTTACCCAGTTACCAAAGATATTCCTACACTTTTCCTTTTACTGCCTTGGTTTAACTTTATCTGCCTTTAGTTTTCCTCATCTTTGTAATGGTCGATTCACATTATACCAATTGAAGAAAATTCTCAGCCTCTTCATCTGAAGTGTCTCAGAATTCACACTTTAATGGCAAAGTCATCTGCAGCTTTTCTGGAATGTAGGTATTCTGGTTTCAAGTAACTATTGCATGGGCCCACATAAAGCTAAAATGTTCAACCTGGCCTCTGCTGAGTAGTTGCTTCTTATTTTTATAGAAGAATGGCTTTGTTTCCTGTGAACTTGCCTTCAGGGCATCTTTAATTATTGTGTATGCTCTGAAATATATGCTGTGAAAGTGGATGTGATTCTTTTCTGATCTGAATTGTGGTGAAATGAAAGCAGCTCCTCAAATTGGTAGACTCTGAAGATGTTCTTCCTGCATGAAGATTCTGTTTTGCAGTAATCTGAGATATTACTACTATAAAACTTCATGCCCTTACCTTAAGGGTTATACTTGCACAATGCTAGTTCTGTAATTACAAAATTGCCACTGTGACTAGCTGAAACTCAATGCTCTGAAAAATTTTCCAAAGTAAATACATTGTTAAAGGATTCTTTGTGCAACCACCTAATTGGTGATAGTAATGAAGCTTAAATTGCTTGCATATTCACAAAGTACTGACTGTATTGCATCAAAAACTCTTATATCCTCAAGCCAGAAGTTTCAGAATCTTTTTCAGTGATTGATTTGATTCATTCATTCATCCATTATTTATTTATTTATTATTTATATATATTTTATTGAAGTATAGTTGATATACAATATTATATTGGTTTCAAGTATACAACATAGTGATTCAACAGTAATCTACATTATTAAATGCTCACCCCAAATACTGTAGTTACTATCAACATAGAATGATGGCACAGAATTATTGACTATATTCTCCATGCTGTACTTTCATTCCTGTGACTAATTTATATATGATTGAGATTTTGTGCCTCTTTATGCCCTTCACCTATTTCATCCACCCACCCTCCCCTCTCCCTCATGTTGACTCTACAGATGTTTCAGAATCTTGATATTTTCTATCACCAGCAAATGTATCCAAACTTCTTTGTTTTTCTACTCCTTAAAAATATTCCTCTTAAATCATCAGCAGTATTATTACCCAACACGCACACTACAGCACTTTAGTGATTAAGATTTATGAGGCAACACATGTCTGGATGTGTAAAGGTCACAAAAAACACTTTTACTCATTTCAATGAAAAATCTGTAAAGATATCATTTTTGTTGGGTTGATTTAATAATGGATCCCAAAAATATACCAAAGTACTGAAACATATATGGAATACAATAAATAGTTTTTGAAAGTGCTGGATATTCTTCATTTGTTCTATCGAATACATGCTTCACCACTTTTCACTTTTCTATGTGCCCTGCGTATGGATAGGGTGACTTTCTGAACTACATTAACTTAATTCCCTTGCTTTCTTATTTCCTATTGGACTCAGCTAATTGCATCTCTGTAAGAGATCTAGGCCACCAGGAAGCTGTTCGCCACTTGATCCATGTAGCACAGTGGATCCAATGGCGCTTCAAGTACCTACTACAAGAGAGCAGTGCTGTACTGAGCTGGCAGGCCTCTGTAAAGGAAATACAGTGCACACCTTTAGGGCTGTGAAGCCAAGTTGTACCATCCTCTGCAAACAACTCTTTCTTTTACAAAACAGCCTTTGGCTTGCTGTAGAGCCTTAATAGAAACTGAAATCTTGACCATAAGCCAACAAGTTACTATGGGACCTGAGATGCTAAGCATGAGCCCTGTGTTGTCTAATCCAATAAACTGTAAGATTTAGCAGCATATTACCATCACTGAATCACCACATACAAATGATGTACATGTTATTGGGCTTAAAGAGATTCCAAAGGTCTAAATAAAATACAAGACCAAGTCATACAGGTACCCATGATCCCCACTCTGGCTATATTGCTTCTACCCTCTGAACTTGCACCTACAGTTTCATAAAGTCTCCCATAAAGGTTGATTGAGGAAAAAATAAATCAGGTATATTGGGGGGGAACATTGTGTATTTTCCTTGGTTCTTGTCCTCAGTGCAACAAAGAATTGAAGGGCAGAGACACAATAGTGAAGCAGAGTAAAAGTTTTATTTAAAGTTACTTAAAGAGAGAAAAAGTGCAGCAGGTCACCTCAGGGAGGAGAGGCACCTTGAAAGGTTTAATTTTTATTGAAAGACAGAAAGTCTACGCACTTAGAAAGTGTGGGTGACCTCAGAGAGAGGAGTGCCCTGAAAGGTTGGGGGTGCCCCTTTTTAAGGATTTTTCAGTAATGACAAAGTGCTGGGGGTGCAGACTTGTTAAATGGTCTCATGATGTTTATCTTTGATGAGACATTAAGTTTCTTATCAGTCCTCTGGGTAATTCTGAAAGATTAACACAAGAAATTTACTGCTCTGATCCCCTCCTAGTATAGCAAGTTCCTGGTCTGGGAGCATATTATTAAGACTGCCTGCCCTACTTCCAAGGTGGGCTGAGCTATTGTCTGTTTGCTAAAAAGTTAAGAATCTTACTTACTTTTTAACTTCTTGGGTTTTTAAAATGCAAACTTTAAGATGGAATCCTTCCTGCCTTTTACTATGCTGTTTACAGCAGGACCTGCTTGCTCGATTAGTTGCCCAGGTTGCAAATTACTTGATTAGGGCTGAAGGAGAAAAAAACAGCATATAGGTAAAGTTAAAAAAATAAGCTGGGCCTGCATGATCAACACAATAAAGACATGGGCTATGCTGAGGTACCCTCCTTTATCTGGGGAATATTCAAATATTCCAGGCCAATTTACTCCTGGGTTTTTTAGCTTTAACTGATTAACTCATTAACTCTGGGTCTTTTTTAGTGGGCCTTCCTGAACTTACTTTCTTTCCACCTGCTCATATCTATTTTCCTTCCTACTAGGTCTAATTGAGAGCTGATTCTCTACATATGCTGGTGAATATTTCCCATAAGATTAGCCTCTGCTGCTGCAGATGTCTTAGTGTCCAAGGAAGGGTGCTTCTACCAGGAGAACAGCTTTGAGGTGTGTGCCTGTTTGATATGATGGTAGAAAAGGAAGAATGAATAGTCAGTAGAGGAGGCTGAGAGTAACCATGGAGGAAATGGGAGAGCAAAAATATAAAAAGTAAATAATAAAATGTTTAAAGAAAGCAGTGGAGGTCAAGTACAGTAGGTTTTTGTTGTTACTCTTGATTTCTGTTTTTCCTACTGTGCATGGATCTACCTTCTTTAGGTGACAGATCTTAATTTTCATTTGCAGATGACCTTGCATTTTATATAACCAGTCATGATGGCAGTCACTCAAGGTGTTCACTGTTTCCCACCCTAGACAGAACATGGTTTCATGATCCAACCTAGGCCAAGTCAACTTTATCTCTAGAACTTTAAACTTGACCAGAGAAACATGTGAATTAAAAATCGGTGCAGTTATTTTTAATTAGCAGTGCATGAAAAGAACTGCACTTAGTTTTTGCCACCTATATACTATTAGCATCCATGGTTCCAACTTTTTTTTTCCTGAGACCCAGTTATTTAGCTTTTCTTTCAATTCTATGAGCTACATTTCTTGTGTTTTGCTGAAATTACTCACAGTCATTTTTTTATGGTTTAAAACCAAAGATAGAAGGGATTACCAAGAATGAAGATAAAATGTTTTCCATAGAAATTGGCAATTTGGAAATCATCATTGACCTTGAAAAAAAAAGTTCAATGTGCTTCATAAGTATTGAAATGAATTTAGACCTGAGATGATAGCAGCACTGAAAGCAAACTTTTCTGAGTTCTTCCTGTAAAGGGAGGAAGAGAAGATGGTAGGAATTAAGATTAATGTGGTATCAAGAAGAGCTTTTTTTTCTTCTTTCAAATAGAAACACCAGAATGTGTTTGTATATTGATGGGAAAATGGGTTTTCTTTAATTGATAAATCCTGTAAATTTATAACTTAGATCAAATTCTTTAATTCAACCTACAAATCTTATGCTTGAAAGGAAAAGAGGGTATGCGAACTTGACAGTCCAAGCAGGTTTATTGCTAAACCTGAGAGGGGCCCCCTGTTCTGGCCAGCAGAACAAAGAGGGTGTCTCTTACGGGCTAAGAGGCTTTTTATGGCCAGGTTTTTTGGCAAATTTTTTGAGTGGAGGGATCAGGGGAAAGGTGGGCTTGTGGCTTGCTGGCGTTTCTGCCAGAGAATGCTTGTAGCCTAGGTAAGATGACACCTAGGTCTCTCTGAGACAGTGGGTGGGCTTATTCAAAAAGGCAGTACTCCTGTCCAGATTCTATCAGTGCTTCTATTTATGAATGTAGCAAGTTCTAACATTCACTAGGAGTCTTTGAGTAAGGCTAACTCCCGTTTACTAACTTAAAATTTTAATATAAGTAATTTTCTATTCCTTTTGTTAAGCATATACATATATTATTTCCTTTAAAATTCATTAAAATCTTGATTTTGTACTTTGTGGTAAATAAACTATCATAAAACAATAAAATATAAAAACACGTTCTCTAGAAATTAAAGTTAAATACAATATATCCATTTTATCACTTAATAATAGATCCTTCAACTTTTAAAATTTAAAAGTATTTACTTTACAGACCTCTTTGGAATAAAAAGCTCTTTGAAAACAAAAATTCATGAATATATTTGTACTTAATGTGTGTAATATACCAAGAGTGGAATCTTTGCCTTAATTTTGCCTAATTTCCTGAGCTTTGTGAACACCACTTTCAAATTGAGAAACACCTTTCCATGAAGCACAGCAACCCAAACTCTAACTCAGTTTTGTGGAAGTAAATCCTTAATCTGCAAAATAAAGATTGCTTCACATATGTTTAGAACAGATTTACAAATCTTTATAGCTATTTAAATTTCCATGTCTATTCAGTTTCTCTTGTTTGACTAGTATGATTGATTTCAAATGCCAAAAATTTATCTTCCCTCTGGCTTTTGCAACCAAAGTTTACTCCTAGAGAACATTAGTCCATTTTGATAAATTTCTAGTTATTTAAATATCCTGCTTTTGATAGTCAAGCTAAGTTTTAGCATTTCTGAACAGAACTTTTTACATATAGAATCACATTTCAGATCCTCTGGATATCCCATTCTGAAACAATGTGAGCTTTTAGTATCCTAGAGAGTGACTTTTATGCAGAAATATTAGTGAAGTATAATTTCTAATTATTGATAGTCAGTTTAATACAGCAATACATTCCAAAGCCTGGTCTGCCTTATATTTAGTTTAAAATTTATTATTCAACTTTTTTAATATTACAAACTTATTATTCAACTTTTTTAATATTACAAACTATGATAGTATTTATTTATAGGCCTTTGACTCACATTTATACCCATTTACAAATTTCACTAAGATTTATTAAATAATTTTTATAGGTATAGTGTTATTATATAATCATGTAATCATACATAACATTATATTAAAGGGTAAATATGAGTGCTTATTTGTTCCAAAAGAGTAAATAAAACTGTTTCAAAAGAAAAATAAAATTATGCTTAAGTCACAAAATAGAAGTAGTTACTCAAATTATATATTGCATTTATAATCACAAGACTGATGCAGATACTCTAATAGGCCTGTGTGCTACATTTTTGCCTCAGCCCAGATTTATATTCTTGCTTTGCTCTTTGGCCAGTGTGGGCAAACGTTAGGCAATGGGGGAGGGGAGCCTAAGGGTAAATTCATCTCCCTCCCAATCCCCAGCTGGGTTTTTTGGCGACACAATAGTTCCATATGCTCTCTTCTGACATCCAAGAAACCAGTATTTCCTTGTATTTTCTCTTTCCCAGTCTCACTCCCCTTTTCCTTCATTTCTGTTTCCGTAGAATTGCAATCCACACCACGGAGTTATTCCCTACGATTTTTGTCTCAGTGTTTGTCTTCTAGAAAACACAATTTAAGACTGCCAGAATCTCATAAATATTACATGCACATAAAATGCCATATTTGCACAGATTCTTAAATCAAAATATTAATGCTTCTGTCATATGTCTACTTGTTTTTTTTTCTTCTATTAACCCTGGGTGCTGTATTATATAATTGGATTCACATTTCTTTGGATCTGTAGATATCTTAAATCTTCTCTACTATATCAAAAACTTCTTATCCTTAGTGAAAAAAAATTACTTCCCAGTTTCTCACCTGTTAAGGTAAATCATGGCATACTTTAAGATCCTCATTTGGTTTTGCCTGCTTACATGGTTATAGAATTCTGATACAGTGCTTCTCAAATTTGAGCATGAATTAGAATCACCTGGAACTATTATTAAGGTATAACTAATAGAACTCATCACCAGAGTTTCTAATTCAGTAGGTGGGGAAAAGCCTGAGAATTTGAATTTCTTCCAAGTACCAAGGTGCAACAGATGCTGCTAGTTTAGAAACCTTAGTTTGGAACCACTATTCTAAAGATTACACAAACGAAATGTATCAGACAGGAAGTCTTATTACAGAGTTGTAAAATAAAATATGCTATATTGTTACAGAGGAGCCAGACAGGCAAGCAGTACAGAAAAGCCTATGGGAAAAAATGGAATATTTGATGACATAAAATTATTACTTGTTTCTTAAATAAAATACAATAATCAACAAGATTGAGGAGTTTGACCTTTTTATTAGAAACAGTCTAGTTTATATGTTTCCATAAGTAAATTGAATTGATATAATCCAGGTAGGGATTGAATATTTGCAACACATAATTAGCATAAGAATAATTTAAAATATATATAAGCAATCCATACAAGTCATAAGGAAAATATCAGTACCCCAATAGACACATGGTGTCTTGCCAATCGGTTTCAGCCCGGGCAAGTTTTGCTATGGATTCAATGTGACCAAAGAAATGACAGTAGAACCTTCTTGGGGTGAAAGGGTTTTATACCCAACTTTATTTCCATGGTGGCAGGTCAATCACTAAAATCTCATCCGCTCAGAGCAAGTCTGCATGCAGCAAGCTGGTCTCTGCCTCTGGACCTTTCTACCCACACGCCATCCTCTGAGCCTCTCTGCCTGCACAGCCATCCCAGTCTCTGTCCTCAGCACTGCCACCACTCCAGCCTCTGCTCTGCTCTCCTGCATCCTTGCAGCCATGTCACAGTGTGGAGCACTGGGTGGAGCTCTTTTTCTAGAGTCAGTAACAACATATTGCCCACACATGTGTAGGGAGCTAGCCAACCAGGGCCAGGGGAGAATCCTAGCCATAGGAACCTTCATTTTATCCACACATGGGTAATGGATATAAAAATGGAATGATAGAAGTGTATATCACAAGTTTCCATTAACCTAAAGAGAAAATCACATTAATAATGAGAATGCAAACACCCTGGAACTTGTAAGAAATTCAAATTCTCAGGCTTTTCCTCACCTACTGAATTAGAAACTCTGGGGATTATAAGGTATAAGCAGTTATACCTTAACAATAGTTCTAGGTGGTTCTTATACATGCTCAAATTTGAGAAGGATTGTATCAGAATACAAGATATTGGCTTACATTCACTAAATTAGTATATTTAATAAATTACATCATGTATTGTCAGGAGTGTGGAGAAGCTTGTTAACATTGCTGATAGTGATACCGGGGTTCTTGTTCACAAAGCTAAAGAATGAACTTCGCAAACACTCAAGGTAGGAGAGCAAGGAAGATGCTTTTATTTAGAGATAAAGTAAGAGGACAGAGCTCCTGGCTCATGCCAGGAGGGGACAAGAGAGTCTGTGGTGGTGCATTTTCTAGAGGTTTTATGCATGGTTGAGGATTTTTAGGAATGGGGGTAAAGGGCTAGGTGTGCAGGCTTGTTGAGTGGTCCCAGAATGCTCATTTTTGATGAGTAACAGAAGAAATTTGCTGCTATGATTCCCTCCCAGGATAGAAGCTTCCCCCTGGGAGCATATCAATGAAGACTGCATTTCCTGCTCCCAAGGTGTGCTGGGCTGTTGCCTGTTTTCTAGAGTGTGTTAAGAATCGTACTTCTTAACTTTTGGGGATGTTTATAGCTGGACTTGTTTACTTAATTAATCTTTTGCCCAGGTTGCAGATTACTTGATTAGGATTAAAGAAGGAAAACAGCATATAGGTACAGTTAAAAATAAGCCAGGCCTCTTACCAGGCTAAGGTAAATTTTACAGTGTCATGATGTAATTGATAAAATGAAGTTATGGGTTATGCTGAGGTACTTTTCTTTGTCTGAGGAACATTCAAACATTCCAGGCTAAATTGCTCCTGGCCTTTTAAGATTTAACTGATTTCACTGAAGAATGCCTATATTCCTAGTCTGGTATCTTTACCCTAGAGAATTAGCGTGAGGCTGACTTTGCGTAATGCTTAACACAGTTTCCATAGGGACTTTGCTGCACATTGTTACATTGGTCTACCTGTAATTATCTTGGGTTGCCTCTTTTTCCAGAGTCCCTCACCCTACTCTGCCTAAACCCACAATCCCTGGCTCAATAGGATTATTATTTTAATAACCACTTTGGAATGTTGACAGTTATTTTTCACTTCAGCCATTGTGATGCATACATAGTAGTATCTCATGTAGTTTTATTGTTGAGTTTTGATACTTATACATTGATTTATTTTTTCAAACTCATAATTAAGGTACTAAAATTACAAAATGAACATAATATACCTGAATTCAATGAACAAATTTATCCTTAATGTCAGGCTCTGTGACAAAGGCTGAAATACCAATATTAAATCATAAAACATGGTAGGAACTAATGAGGATCTCTACTTCTCAGCAGTCATATACTTTCTGGAATAATTTTGTGGTATCTTGGAAATTCAAGTCTTTAGTGAAGTTTAAATGATACTTCTTGTTTGAGAAGGTACTGAATATTCTCAGATGAACTACCTAATACTGCTAGAATATTTTCAAAACATATGATTTTACTACTGTACATGTTTAGCAAGAAGAACAAAGCTAGAGGCATCCCAATTCCTGATTTCACAATACATTAGACGCTAGAATAATCAAAACATTGTGATTCTGTTTTAAAAACAGCCATAATGGACTATTGGAACAGAATAGAGACCCAGAAATAAACCCATGCATATATGGTCAACTAGGCTTTGAGAAGGATGCCAAGAACATACAATAGTGAATGGATAGTCTCTTCAATAAGTAGTGATGTGAAAACTGGATATCTACATTCAAAGAATGAAATTGGACCCCTATCTTGCACCACATACAAAAATCAACTCAAAATGGATTAAAGAATTAAATGTAAGGCCTGGAATATAATAACCCTGTTATATGAATTTTACATATTAGGAACTATCTGAAAGAAAACATAGGGAAAAAGCTTCTTGACATTGATGTGGGCAATAATTTTTTGGAGTATGACACTGAAAGGATAAAACAAAAAAGTGACAGGTAGGATGGCATTAAACTAAATAGCTTCTGCACAGAAAAGGACACAATCATCAAAGTGAAAGGCAATCTATGGAGTGGATGAAAATATTTCCAATCATATATCTGAGTTTTCAAATTCACATTCAAATCATATATATTTCAAATCCTGTATCAAATCAAATCAATAAGAGCTGAATTAAGAAAATAAGGAATTCTTAAATTTCAGTAGGAAAATAAATAACTTGGTTTAAAAATGAACAAAAGAAATGAATAGACCTTTAACTAAAGAAGACATACAAATGGCCCACAGATGTATGAAAAGATGCTCAATATCAGTAATTATCAGAGAAATGTAAATCCAAACCACAATGAGATATCACCTCACACCTGTTTGACTATTATCAAAAAAACAAAAGATCATGACAGATGGCAGAATATGCCACCTCAAAATATACTACTAAAAATAGAATTACTTTAAGTAAAAGGCACTTGAAAAAGAGTAAATACAATGAAACACTGTTCCTTTTCTTTATTTAAACCAGGAGATGAAATTCCAATGTGAAAGATGACCTCCCTGTACTAGAAAAAAATGTAATATTCTTATCATCAAGGGCAAGAACTGAGACTAAGAACTCTATACAGACCTTGTTAAAATTGTCCTTCTCTTCCTTTAGCCTCCCCCATAATTGTTACTTTTCTACATTTGTCTCTCTTGTTTAACCTACTATGTAGATTTAACCTACTATGTAGATTCCATCATTTCTTTGGGTCTTCATTGCCTCATGAGGGCTCCTGTGTCACATAAAACTTACCTAAATTTGTATAATTTTCTCATTTTAATCTATCTACATCAGTTTAATTCTCAGACCCATCCAAAAAACCCTATTAGGAGAACAGTAAAAATGTGCCTCCTCTGAAATAACAAGTGTTGGTGAAGGTGTGAAGTAAAGGGAAGGGAGAACTCTCTGAGTACTGCTGGCAAAATGTAAATTAGTGCGGCCATAATGAAAAACAGTACGAAGTTCCTCAAAAAATGAAAAGTAGACCTGCGATATGATCCAGCAATCCCACTTCTGGGTGTATACTCAAAGGAAACAAAATCAGAGTATCACAGAGAAGTCTGCACTCCCGTGTCCACTGCAGCATTATTTGTAATGAATGAGACATGGAAACAACCTAAATGCCAATCAACAAATAAATGTATAAAGAAAATGGGGGTATACATATACAATGGAATTTTAATTACCATTAAAAGAAAGGAAATCCTGTCATTTCCAACAACACGGATGAACCTGGGGGATATTTGCTAAGTAAATAATATGGACAGAGGAAAACAAATACTGTGTCTCACTTTTATGTGAAATCTGAAGTACACAAACTCATAGAAGCAAATAGAATGGTGATGACCAAGGGCTAAAGAGGGGTGAGGGAAATGGGAGATGTTAGTCAAACAGTATTATGTTTCAGTTATGCAGGATCAATGAGTTCTGGAGATCTAATGTACAGCAGTGGAACTAAAGTTAAAGATACTGTATCAAATACATGAAATAGCTAAGAAGGTACATCTTAAGTGTTCTCAGCATAAGAAAAAAACAAAAGAAAATGGTAACTAGGTGAAGTGATGGATATGTTAATTACCTTGGTTGTGGAAATCATTTTACAATGTATATCAAAATATTCTATTGTGCCATTCAATATGTACAATTTTTATTTATCAATTATATGTCAATAAAAGTAGAAAGAGAAAGCTGTTTTGTAAATTCTAGCTTGAATGCCAGGTAAAGAATCTGTATGTGTGACTTTTTGCATAATAAATAGTCAATATTTATAAGTTAATTGTTAACTGAAGGCAGTTCAAAGTTTAAAAAATCACACACTGTGGACATTTCTCATGTTTTTGAATGTTTGTGTACCAATCTGAGTCGTCTTAATGACTGTATTGAAAATACATACATTAGGGTTTTTTTATTTTAGAATTATATAAACAATATATTTCCTGTGGGGGAAAACAATATATGTTTTCAGGACTTAAAATCTGCTACTGTTTTGTAGGATTTTATGAGTTAACTTGTTTAACCCATATAATATCACTGTTAATATTCATTTTCTTTAACAACTCACATAGTGCTTACCATGCGCTGGGCATTATTCTCAGCCATTTATAGCACTACTCTTAATCTTCATAACCACGCTGTCAGGTAACCCTGTTATTATATGAATTTTACAGATTAGGAACTATATTTTTCAGATTACAGCTACAGAAGGTTAAGTAACTTGCTTAAATCATAACTAGTAAGTGGCAGAGTGAGAATTCAAAAACCAACAGTCTGATTGCAGCATCTGTGCTTCCATGTTACTATGCTGCCTGAATAGAAGGAATCCTCACACAGATGAGAATAGGCCCAGAGAAACTGGTAGCCATAGAGAGCAAACTTTATCCAGGTAGTGTCACTCTGGAATCTAGGCTTTAAACCACCACAAAATGACTCATAGTGGTTTCTCACATTAGCTAAGCTTTCATTAGAATTCACTATGTTCTAGTCACTGTAGTTTACACACATGAATTTGATCATTTAATACCTTTAAATAGTGAGGTATACTAAATACTTCAAAGATACTATTATTCTTATTTTACAGGTAAGGAAACTGGATCTTCAAGCACATCAAACAATTTAGATGAGTTAAAGAGCTAGTGATTTGAGAATCAGTTACAAGCACAGACACAATTATGCCATGAAGTCCAACTGTTTCATAAAGTCCATTTGAAATTCTTCGAAACTAATTTAGGATAAAAAAAACAACCACCACCACATCCATAAAACAAACACTCAAAAAATTCCTCCTTTAAAACTATGATGACAATTCCTTTCTGTTGACTGGATAATAAACAATTTGTTATGATCTAAGTTCCATGAGCTCAAGAGACCTTATTCATTCCAATGATTTCCCTATTCAAAAACCATTTACTGAGTAATTGCTATTCATTTTTTCATTTATTTCTCAATGTACTTTTGCTGAGTGTTGAGAATACCTGAATATCCCAGGGACTTTTCAACACACTCTGGATCCAAAGTGAAAAAGAGAGAAAAGGATTCTGGTCCTTAGGCATTTAAATTCTAGGGAGCAGATTCAAGGGAGAAAGCCAGTAAATAATTAAAACCCAAAGAAGCCAGGCAATTTCAGAAAAAGGTAGTTACTATGAAGTCAATCAAACAAGACCATGAGTTGGAAGTTGTGAAGGCAGTTTGTAAGGAAAGGCCTTTTCAAGATGCCATTTGAAATAAAATGCAAATGTGGGAAGAGCCTGGCCTGGAAAGACCACTCCAGGGTGGGGAAACATGAGGAAATAGCCCCATGCTCCACTGTAGGGACAATTTCTCTTTATTCCCATTTCCATCTTTTATATCCTGGATGTCATTAATCTTACCAAGTCTTATTACAGTCCCTGACTAATCCTTTGCCTTCACTCTCTCTGATTTCCAGGTTTACATTTATTCATCTGACAGCCTTATCTCTTGAAAGCACATATTTTACCACTTAACATCCTTGTTCAAATATTCTCATTACTTTCTCTCAGTCTATAGTATCATATCCAACCTCTGTAGACTATACTATCATTAAAATCTTTCTTTATTCTTATGACAATCTGCATTTTCAGTCTTATTTTTCAGCAGATCTGTTCATACACATTTGTCTTGGGCAAAATTATTTGTTCAGTATTCCTTCCATCACTTTGTATCTGAGATGCTCTGTTTTCTCTTAACCTAAATTCCTTACTGCTGTGCATTTGTGCATATCCAAACAGCCCTATATTTTAATGGTTAATAAAAGTTCTTATCCTACTCTAAAATTCTCCCAAATGGGAAAACTTTTTGAAATCACTATCACAGTTTCCATAACCAGAAATATAAAATGGCTCAAAGAAATGAGCAAAAAAAGAAAAATGACATTTTAGCAGATACATATATTATAATGGACATTTGTTAAATTTTCTTTTTTTTCTAATCACTGACAGTTTCTTCATGAATAATACATCTCATAGGATGGACTCTTAAAACTCCCTCTTGATGGTTCTTTGACGTTAGAGCAAAGGCATATAACCTTTGGCTTCATCAATTGACTGGGGAAGCATTTGATTTTAAGTAAATGGATTAAGTTTCTGGGAAAATCTCTTGTTTTATGTGCATTTGACACCCTTCCACAACTGCAATAGTCACTTGAAGATTAGAGAAACCCATATTGCCTCATGTAGTCTGCTACTTGTATCACACAGTGAAACTTAAAAAAAAAAAATCTGTATTCTCATTTTTCATACAAAATGTCCTAAATTACATGTACTCTCTTCAGAAACTATGGAAAGTACACAGAGTTTTTATATTGTACTACTTTGTTTAATTAGAATTGACTCTGAATGAAGTACAATTTTGCCCTCTGTGAAACTGCCTTGAACTTTCTCCACTTACAAGGTTCCTCAGCCTCGTTGCCAAGCAACCCTGCTTAGACTGCTAAGATTCGCCTTTGCTCTGAGGAGAGTCAACTGCACCACATGTTCCCTTTGCATTTTTTAAGCATAAATAATTTTTCCCTCCCTTTAAAGTAGTTGTATCTTTTATTTCTCTGTTCTTGACAGATCTGCTCCATGAGCAATTTACATTCTGTATCTTATACTTCACAGTTTTCCTATTCTGCTAATTTAAGAACCTGGCATTCATCTCCTTTTTGCTTCTCAGGTATAGAATTAGAGATGTTTCTTCATTTAATAAATAAAATACCAACAACATTTATAATAAAGGAGAGTAAGAATGGAAAAATGAGATATTTAATTCAGCAAATATTTACCTATTCTATTTACTCTTTGGAGGACTAGGGATCTAACACCAAGAAAATACCAAATACCAACTCTCATGAAACTTATATTCTACTCAGGGAAATTAGGCAACACATTTGTGAACAAAAAATAAAACAGGATATATAGCTGGTAATTGATGTCATAAGCAGGTTGAAGCCCACTTTTTGTTTAATCTTTATATAATATATATTTTTTACATATAATGTGTAAATGTTTATATATAATTCATATATTATATACATGTATGCATAACATGTGTGTGTGTGTATATATGTGTGTGTGTGTATATATGTGTGTGTGTATATATATATATATATATTTCATGTATAGTGTGATAGCACTTTTTGAGATACCTAATAAAAAATTCACAGATACAAATTAGGTAGAAGACCTTGGAAAGAGCTATGTAAATGAGGGACTTGAAACTTAAGTATCATCAGATTCATGATACATCCACTATTGATGGTATGGCTGAATAGAAAACTGAGAAGAGAGATGTGCAGCTCAAAGCAGGTAGAATTCTGTGATTTGTATGGGGTAACCTAAGAAAGCCTCACCAAGGGCAAGTAATGATTTAAATTAATTGGGGGAACATTTTTCTGTGGTTGATAAATGGTTATAGTTGAGAAGAACTAAAACAGAGGAAATTAAACTGGAAAGACAAGATAGAAACCTGTTGTCGCAGAGCAGAATGCTTGAAACAGATTATGGATGTTGAACACATTGTTAAAAACAAAGAATAGGATTGTCTGTGGGAATGAACAACTGAAGCAAAGTGAAGAGTGTATTCCTTGGAGGGATGGATGCCAAGAAACAGTAGCAACATTATTAGGTGAATTATATACATGAATTTTTAAATAATCAGAAATTAAGGCAATATTAATGTTATACTGCATGACAGTTAGCCAGGTGCTAAAATTATCTATGAAAGATGGATAATGAGCTGGAAGATGGTAATGATAAATGACTGACAATGTATTGTGGAGGGTGTAAGGGACAGTGGGTTTGCCAGGAACACCTAGAGTTACTCAGTTATGTATCCCTGTGGGTGTGACAACAGAAAGAATGGATAGTGCATAGTATAATCTTGTTTCATGAAATTTATGACTGGTGTAGTTTAGTGAACAGAGATGAATATTTTGACAGCAACATTGACGAGCCTGTTACCCATCCCAACTCCAGGACCTTGAATATGTAATATGTGTAAAAGACCAAGAGACACAAAAATCTCAGTCATAATATAAGTTGGTCATGGGATTGGAAGTAGAGCATGGGGAATATTGTCAATGGTTCTGTAACATATTTATATGTTAACAGATAGTAACTACACTAGTTGGGGTAAAGATTTAATAATGTGGTTAACTGTTGAATCACTATGTTGTACACTTGAAACCAATATAATACTGTATATCAACTATATTTCAATAAAAAATACACTAAAAAATAAAGAAATATGAAGATAATTATAGCAACTGCCTTATAGGTTTGTTGAGAAGATAAAATAAATTAATGTATATAAAAAATGTATAAAAGAAAACAGCTATCCCTTGAAGACTACAAGAACAGCAGTGTCCTAAGTGAGATCCAAGTTTCATTTCCACTAAAAAGTAAGAGAAATGTTCAAAGAGGAGATTTAGAATATAATGTTTGTGGATGACCCACCATGATTTTTCTGAAGACATATGGAACAATTTCAAAAGTTGGAGAGCAGCATACATCAGCTGACAGGTGCAACTGATACAAAAAAAGGATATAAAGATCTTATGGGAAAACTGAGTCTCCATGATGAGAGATGATATAAGATTCCTGGTCCATGGGTTAGGACTGGTATTGGTGTGTAGTGGAATCAAGGAGGTTAGTCTTCCTGGTCTCAAACAAGATTCAGAATTACATACACATATGCACTTATAATGTCTGCATAGATATCACATATATTCATTTATGTGCATATACTTACAAGAACATATATACACAATCACAGAAAATAGGCATTGAAACTTTCAGATTAAGACTAAAGATGAAATACTGTTGTTAATTATCATGTGTATGACTTGCAACTAGGAACATCTCTCTGGCATTCTATAAACACCTCTCTAGTGAGTCATCTCTGGCAAGAGTCTATTATATACCCAAATTTCAGAAGGCCAAAGCAAGAGCAAAATTTTCTTATACTCTAGGTAGATCTAGATGGACAATATTATCCTACCACACTGCTACACCTGTAGGCCAAAAATTAAAATGAATATATCTTTTACATAACTTTTAATTAAAATATACTTTCAAATAAGTTGATTTATATGGAAATGATATTAATTAGAGGAAAACCAGAAAACTCAACACAACACAATCTCACATTTACAGAGCTGTTTAATGAGTTCTACCCATTTACTAGTCTTATTTTATTGAGCAAACATTAAATCTATGTTTTCTGTATTCTTATGTTTAAAAGAGGACTGTTTCATAAAAGAATCTTGTACTCCTTAATTAAATTATAAATTTCAGTGGTAGTTCATTGTGTTACTCATTGGTCTTTATCTCTCTGGTTCTCTAATTTAAATTGAATTCACATACTTGTTCCAAAAAAATTCATACTGGTACTTTGTTTGTAAAAAATGCACTTTGGAAAAGGATTTTGTAAATGTCTTTATCTCATTTGAAACACAAAGCAATTCAAGTGTTGCAAAAAGTTCAGAATAACTGATACTTTCAGTAAGTATTTTTCACTCATGAACATGAGTGAAGACTTATTTTTATTTCAAGAAGGTAAGCACTTTATAGAGTTACCATTTTAGAAAAGCTTTTAAAAGCTATCAAATTGCCTGTTCTAAGATTCTGAATACAGGGAGATAGGCCAGACAGATCACTGTGTGCATGAAGTATGGGTTAGAAAACCATGGGGCACAATGGCATAGAAGCTCAAATTGCAGTCTTAATTTGTTGCTTCTTTTGCCAGAAATTCTGTAATCGATGTACGGGAGTGATGTATCTAGAGGAAAATTTGTGATTTGAAGGAGATATATTTTTTTACATCCTTGGGGAATTTAGATAATATCTTGTATATCTAAGTACTGGGGCTGTAATTGGAAGGGCCAATCTAGGTCTTTCTAAAGGGTAATTTATATCTCAATTTGTGGAAAAATAAGTGAAATAAGGACTTTTGTTCTAGAGGAGCTAGAACAAAATAGGACACAGGAGAAAGGGGGGAAGAAGAGTTAGACTCTGAGGGTTCAGTAGCAAGGGTCCCTTCTCTGAGAGGACATCATCCATTTGATGTTTGAGGGGTCGAAAGCACCAGATCCAGTAGAGGAGAAAGGTTCCCTTGTAGGAGCACAATCTGAGTTATCAGGATTCATGGTGAATATAAAATGCCAGCCCAAGACATGGGCCAGGAATGATGATTTTAGCACCCAATCCATGATGGGAGTATTTCCTTGTCTGTTCTGATTGGCCTTTCCTGTCAATCATCAAATTATCACAAAATAAGGTCCATGAGCATCTTTGAGACCTGGAATTGTCCTGTGTCACTCCTTTGTTTACCAGGTGAAATGTGCCCCTTGCCTCCTCCCAGGAGCTGGTACCTCTCATGGCAGAGGATGCAGCTTCCTTAACAGTATCCTGTTGGCTGGGACAGGGCGTTCAGTGTAGCTGAGATGAGGACTTAATGAAGCAAATTCTACTTTTACACTGCTACACTGCTGTTAGTTTATACTCTTTCTTTCTATTATCAACTAGAAAAAGCAAAAGATAGATATTGCATATGAATAATATTGATGGACATCTCAAATCACTAACATATGTAAAACAAAAGGTTAAATTTGTTTAAAGTGTAATAAAGATTTTTCTTGACTAAGGGAGACGTGCTTGTAAATATAGAAATTCATCTTTCACTGAACAAAGAAAATGAGAGGTTATTTTGGTTTGGGAAGAAAAGTGGAATTTGAATTAGATTGAAAGAAAGGATTTTAATTACAGCTTATCACCAAAATAGTGCAATCTATACTCCAGCATGGATCTGTTCCTAAGGGGCCTACTGACTGGGAAGGATGTAATACAAAACAGCCTTTGACCACGTTTGCAGCTTCCTGAATATATGAGTCATATATTTTTAGAAGAACAGGACTTACAGGTTCCTGTGTATGTGCAAAAGATGTCTTCAGGCATCAGTGCTTATCACTGAGACTTATTTTTACATAAAAATTGTTTTTAGTCCTTTCGTCTACCCCTCTTTGGCCAGATCACAGGGAGGCCATTAAATAGTTAAACCCAGGAAAATACCTTATAATATTTAGAATAGAATTAAACAAAACAGAAAACAGGTAGAAGTGGTACTTGAACTTTCACTGTTCATAAAAGAAGATGACAGTGTGCTCTACCAAGGGAGAGAAATTTTATCACTTTCTTTCAATTTTTAATTCTGAAAGGTTCAAGAGTCAAGCAATGCACCACAAAAGCACAAAATGAAACAAAAACAAAACAAAACTCAAAACTTCAGACCTAAAGGCCACAAAGTTCTAGGATAATAAGATAAATTCAGTCAGATTCAGTTGACATAAGTTATATAGACTTTTCCTGTGAGTTCAGATTACATGTGGGCACTTATCCATCTGTGATGAAGATAATGGGTGGTTGGATTGTGATTCCTCACGGCTCAGGAAATGTAAGTTATGCTGCAAATCTCTTCATTACAATGAATAAAATGAGCAACAATCTTAAGGAAATCTTATTGGCAAACCTCAGAATTCACTGAAATCTGCAAAAGAAAAACTGAATTCATTCATAAAATGTAGTTTTTCACTGAACAAAAAAAGTGTGAGGTAATACAGGACACAGAGAAAGGTAGGTTTTAGGCAATATTTAAACAAAACAGGGATTTAATTAAAGCAAAGTAAGGCAGGACTCTTTTTGATATGAAATTAGGAATAATCTGTTAATAGGTGGATTCTACTGGTAGTGTGTGATTCTACACAAAAACAGACTTAGCCTTCTTATGTATTAGTCATATCCTCAGGTTCTTCAACACTATTTATTAGCATTTGCTGGGTTTTGAAGATTGTTTTATTTATGTTCAACATGTATTTTCAAGAACTAATCTTTGGTAAAAAGGAAGCTAAAACACATTGGCTATTTTTTGTTGTGTTTATTTGTAAACTAATCACATGTTTCAAGAATCAATGATGATTTGTTGATAGGCATGTTTTCCTTTGTTAATGGGAAAACTTTGTTTAGATGGACTTTATTCAGATGTTAACTATTTTTGTGCTTATAATAACATATTTTAAATACTGTGCTCCAAATCAAAACCTGCTATATTTCTCGATTGCTTTTTGATGTTATGTAAACATAAGATTCAATGATAAGCACATATGATGGTAACATCACCAACCATATAGTCAATAAAATCATGTTTTCATGAATGATTCACTGATTTAGTGTCTCATAAAATTTTATGCACACATGTGAACTGTGAAGTCTGCATTTTATACCTTTACATAATCCTGACAATTTCTAAGGCAGGGTTTCACTTATAGTAGCATTTGGGTTAATGTCAATTGACTGATAGACCAACTAGCTGAATTAATAAATAGCTTTTTTTTAAAGATCAAATTACAAGCAAGGTTTTGCTCAAGAAAACAAATTATATGGAGTTAAAGCACACATTCCTTTAGGAGAGCAAAGGTCAGGAATTGGGCAATAGTGCTGTCACCTGAAGGTGAATAGCTCAAACTAGAGGTGCCCATGAGCATTGCTGGAAGCTGCTCCCAGCCTTGTATCTGGTTGCTTGTGTAGCTGCTCCTAGTGCTGGAGAAAAATGGCCCATGCTCTTGGTCTGCCAGATCTCATACACACTGCTATTGGTAACTGTTTAATGGTGAACAATATTTTGTTGGTTGTTTTCCATATTGTTATGTTGAGAATGGTTGGTATTGGATTATCTTGACTGCACAGCAAAAATAATTGTATTGTTTGCAAGATAGAAAGTAACTTGAAATTGCAATTTTATAAGACGTAGCACAGCACCCTTGTAGCTTACACACTGAAGAAACAAGAAATGTCCACATTACTTAAGGATGTAAGTATTTTCTAATAAACATCAAGTTCTGTCCTTTTCCTGCTCCTGCATTCTTCCTACCTCACAGTGCCAAAAATGTGCTAAAGGCCTTTTGCTTACCAAGATATTTAAACTTCATAACGAATCTCTTTAGACAAGTTACATTCATTTTATAGATTAAGGAAATATGCCTTGGAGAGACTGAAGAATTTATCTGAGTTCACGCAATTCTAATGACTCAAGTAATAAGTGAAAATCAAGAACAATAAAATATCAGAAAAAAATAAATAGCAGTTATTATGGGGTTCTACTTTTAAATGCCTGAATATTATACACAGTGAAAAGTTATATATATTATATTAATGCCTAACACATTTTAATAAATTGCTATTTTCTTCTTCCACTCAATTGCCTTAATGATATAGTGATATTATTTGCCTAATTAATAGTGATATTAATAATTAATTGCCTAATTAATAATGATATTAATAATAATGATGGGTTTCTGAGGCATTTTATTTTTTTATTTTTTTACAAGTTATTTATACTTTTAATGTGCAAAAATACACACAACTTAGCAGTCCTACTATTATCAGTTTAATCACTTGGGAAAATAAACTTTGAAATCAGGGTTAATAATATGGCATTTATATATAGAATTTATATGTTAATTATATAACAAATTATTATAATCTTAAACATAGGCATATTAATTACACATAATACAATTATTTTCCATGGGCTTCAAAGTTATATAATCACTCCTATCTTTTTCCATGTCTGTATATAGAGAATAAATTGGTTATACTTTTAGGTTAGTGCCTTTTATGGACATTTAAAAATCAGAATTTAGACAGTTTTTAGCATTTTGGGGGGAACTAAATAAATTACCAGTAATACCAAATGCTTTTATGGAGTTTTGAAGTGCAATGGCAGAATAATATTCCAAAGGTACATACATTGTAAGAAAATGTACTTTTGCCTTTGATTTGGCAAATAATTGGTACAAAGGAAAAAGACAGTAGTATTTCTTAAACTCATATAATATATAGTAATGTTCTAATGGAAAAAAAAAATATATATATATATATATACCTATATGTAAACTTGCATACCCCCCCACTTGACTTAATCATTTATTTTAATGTTACTTCAGAAGTTCAAAACATAGATGTAGGTATAAATTCTACATGCTTATACAGCTATATAACCATAACTAATTCAAAAATTAATCATAAAAATAATAAAAGCCAAAGTAACAGAGTTGATTTAATGTCACAAATAATATCTTGTTAAAACTTAATTGCAATAACCAGCTGTGCTAAGCACAGGTTATTTTTTAATTCAGCATGCCTTCAAACTTGTGCTCTGTAATAGCTAATTTTTGTTACCACTATTTGTATTTAAACCTCAGTGGAAACTTTACTAACTTAAATCACTTGGCAGAAATACAGAATTTCCATTTATTATACTGTCATTGTCTCATTCATAATAGAATGTAGCAACTTCTCCTTTTCTCATAAAAATAATATTGTGTTGATTCAAAATATCTTTAAAACCTAATCTCAAAGTAAGAGGTATATTCTCAGCTTTCATTTTTAAAAATATATCATAATAAAACAGAAAATATGGTATATATATTTATACATTTATACATAAAAATTAGTGATTAAAGGCCTACTTGGTAACAGAAGCTGAGTACAGAAGAAACCTTATACAAAATCCATAGTCTCAAACAGCTTACATTCTAATATAGGAAAAATAATTAAAATCTCTATATACACAGTATAAAGATATGTATTATGTTCATATGTAAATATGCATAATACTATTCAGTGTAGTATTATTTTTAACAGAAAAAGATGATAAATATCCTAAATGTCCATCAGTAGTGAGTAGTAGGTTAAATATCAATGAAATCGAATATAACACAGAAATAAAAAATAACGAATGGGTTCATGGTATAAAAAAATGGAAAATTATACAAGATTTATTAATAAATGAAAAGGCAAGGATATCTGCCCATCTATCTGTCTAGATCTTTTAAGAACTCACAGGAAAATAATAAAAATGGTTATCTTCTTGAAAGGGAGAGGATGAAATATAGCAGAGACATTCCATTGAAAATACCTTTTACTTCTATTTGCTTTGTGAATCTTGTGAATTTCCCACTTATTCCAAAATTAGAAAAGTGACCTTTTTGCTGCTGAGATGTTATGTTGGTATCACATTAAGTTGATTAGGAGTGTCATTCATGTCTTCCATATCCTCAATGATTTTCTATCTAGTTATCTTATATATTATTGGGAATGAGATATTACACTGTCCAACTATTCTTGTTGAATGATCTATTTCTTATTTTTATTTTTTCAGGTCTGTCTCCACTTATAATTGTTATAGTTCCTGAAATAGTTGGTTCTTTTCATTATTAAATGTTCCTCTTTGTCTTTAGTAATATTTGTCTTAAAATCTACCTTGTTTGTTATTTGTTTACCTATTCCAGGTCTACATGGTTACTCTTTGCATGGTATATTTTTTCTATTTTACTTTTAATTTATTTGTATCTTTGAATCTAAGATGTGTTTCTTTTAGGCAACACAGAGTTGAACTTTGTTTTTATATCCTGGCCACAATATATTTCTTTTGATCGGAGTGTTTAGTAAATTCATATTTAATGTATTTACTTATACAGTTAAATTTATATTTGCTATTTTGCTCTTTATTTTCTTTGTCATGTCTTTATTGTTTTCATCCAACCTGAAGTTTGCTGAACTTCTTGGAAATGTTGTATAATATTTTTTTAAGTCAAATTTAATTAAACAAATTTGGAAACTTGAAGCCGTTATTTCTTCATATGCTTTTTTGCCTCCTTTTTCTTTTCCCATTTCCTTTATGTTTACTTGATTCTTTTTTCTTTCTATTTTTTAGATTGGAAATTTATATTGGCCTGTTTACAGTTTCGTTGATTCTTCTCCAATTTCAAATCTTCTGTTGAACAGCTCTAATGGAATTTTCACTTAAGTTATTGCACTTTTCAACTACAGAATTTTCAACACAGAATTTCTCTTTATTGAAATCCTCTATTTAGGAAGTAATGTCTTTATCTTTCCCTTTATTTCTTTAAACATAGTTTCTTTAAGTTATTGGAACATATTTACTTATCATAACTACCTTGAAATATTTATCTGCACCTACGTCTGAGCACCCTCATGGACAGTTTCAATCAACTTTTATTTTCCTGAATAGATGTCACATTTATTGTTTATTTTCATCTCTCATAATTTTCTATTCAAAATAAAATTTCTGATGTACTGTAGCAAGTCCATAAGCTGATTTTCCTCACAGGTGGTTGTTTTTATTACTATTTTACATGTTTGTTTATTTAGCAATGTGCCTGAAGTAAATCTTTGGACTATGTCACCCTCATAGAGAACAATTGCTGATGTCATTGGTTAATTTTTATTACATTTTTAACTTTTAAGCCTCTATTCTTTGTGGTCACCCTATTGCCATTATAGTTTAGGGATCAGTTCATGATTGATCAAAGACTGACCTTAAACACCTTGAGCAAATAAGACTTCTATTCCCTGCCGGTGGATCTTGCGTAGGATGGAACTACAATGAAAAATCAAGCAGTTTACATATCTATTTTGATTACTGTTTTCTCCAGGTCCTTTATTATCTCTTCTGCATATGTGCTTGGTCTCACATTCAGCCATGGATATGTGGATATCAATACCCCTCCATAATCTCTCCTGTGTGGCATTGTATCATTGTACAGTTTTCCAGACTGCCAGAGGTATATAGCATCTATCAAAACTCAGTTGCTGTTTCATTTCTCAGATTTCCCTGTTAAATTTCTGGACAGTCTTCCTCCTGTTACTTGCCCCAACCCAAACTGTAACTTTAGACTTACTACATGATTACCATTTGGCCTTTGCCATTTGGTTGCCACTTTTTATTGCTACTCTTTTCCACAATGTCTCAGATAGAAGGTATTTTCATACTGCCTTCCAAATCAATTGAGCAGATATTTATAGCTTGTCTACTTTAGCAGAAATACTAAACACACAGTGTTAGTTGGGCCTGAGGAAATGGAGAAGTCTCAGTGAAGAATGCTGTAACTTCCACGGTTTTTACTAAGATTCAATAGTTTTTCTTGGATAGATGTATCTTGTTTATTGTGTGTCTTGGGTTAACTTGCAGAATGTTGAAATTATTGTTTTTAACAATTTGGTCCAGTTTTATCATTATATTTTAGGACACAAAATCACCAAGCTTTTCTTGACCTCACCAATCTAAAAATCTTGCCAAGACACCAATTTAATTAAAACATACTCTGCAAAATTCCATTCCATCACCAAAGAGAACAGTGTCAAATTCATTTGACTCTCATCCTTAACTCCACGTTTTTAAAGGATTTTATCATGACATTACAATTTACCTTTTTTTAATCACAGGTGAAATGCTAGAGTTCTTTTTCTTGTATTCATGGATACATGACAAAGGGAACACTTAGAGATATTAGGGTACAATATTAGACATAATATTATAGTAGGTATACTTATTAGTCCTTAAGTGTATTTTAATTGAATTATACTAGCTTTGGATGGATATTATTTTGGAATAATATGAAATAAGGTAGAAAAGAAATATAAACAATAGAAGTCAAAATATTTTATTGAGTTTAGAAAACAAATCTGTTTCAGACAATAAAAGAACCAATTAAGTAATCTTTTTTTCTTTTCCTTTAAAGAAGTCAGTTAGTGTAAATTCCTGCAAAGCTAGTTATTTTGGCATTGTATAACTCAGGAATGTCTAATTTGAAAGTTTGCATGTGCCAACTACATAAGAAACATGAATGAAATTGAAAAGCTAAGGTACTGGCTATAAGGAGGAACCACAGCTCAGCTCTAGTTGTGATCAGGCAAGACTGTAATAGTGTTGTAGAGTACTTCTGATTATTTTATGAAAAGCTAGGAAGTCAGATTTTTTTGTAAAGTGTCTTATAAAAATACATGATACAAAATCTATTTTTACATTAACATTTTATATTTATATTTTAAATAATGTAGAAAGAAAGAGAGGGGATCTCTATCTTTTTTCTGTATATGTTGGGGAGGAAAAATTTTCCTCTACCTTTCAAGGTCTTTTTGGCTGCTCGAAGGGTTAAATTGACATAAGATATATTGACAGGAGAAAATCAATTTAATTATGTATGTTCAGGAGCTCCATAAGAATATGAGGTCCACAGGCAGACGATTACAGCTTATATTCCATCCAGAGCTAGGGGTCTGGGACGTCAATAGGAAGTAAAGCAATTCACAGGAAGATGAAAAAGATGAAAAAGTAAATTTTCGGTAAACAAATGTTTTCTGGCCACATAGAAGTAATGCGACATAGAGAGGAATTTTAATAAACAGGCTTTGCTAAATTCCTCCCTGTCTACCACCCTTAGCTCATATTGTAATGCAGTCATCTATGCTGATAGTTTTCTAGAGCAAGTTCTCCATCTAAAATCTTTTAGTCAGTTAGGTGAAAGGTAAGCCTTCTGTTTCTTAAAAATAATCAGCCTAAAAATAATCCACATCCTAGATACACATTTCAGGGTGGCAAATTTTGCTTATATGTATAAATATGTAAATATATATCAAATTGAATTTTATAATGAACTTGAATTGTAACATTTTAGACAGCTGTCAAAATCAACTCAATTCAAATTTGGAGTTAGGATGATAATTAGTTTTACATTTTTCAAGAAATAAGGCAGTCTTTCATTAAAAAAAAGCCAGACTTTGTAGTCATTTTATAACAAAATTGTCAAGTGGAGGAGGTTCTATAAAAAATCATCTAAATAAACACCACTGAGCTATGTAATTTCTAATGTGGAAAAGTATGCTAGAGAAACTATCCATGGAAACAAATATTTGTTAAATATTTACTAAGTTCAAGACACTGTGCTGAAAAAGATATGAATGTGAAAGGTTCATAGTTAATAAAAAGCTTTGTATTGTATATTAAAAAATGCAACTATATTTGGCATGTACATACATGATAGATGAAGAGTAAAATGGTTTAAGTTTCCCTTAGAGTCAGTGGACAACTCATATCCAGAATTATTCTATTTCTAATAATTTATTATCTCTTGATAATTAGAGATGCAGACAAGAAATTTTCTACAAATAATTTAATCAATCATAATAATAATAGCTTATGTTTATCAGTAAAAAATAATTTTATAAATCACATATATTTATAAGATTGGAGATTATACAGATTTTAAAATCATGTCCTCAAAGGTATTACGCTCACATAGTTACATGGTGAAGCAAACACAAGATGCAAACATGTAAACAACATGATTATAAAAATAGATATTTTTATAAAAGGATAGGTATGAAGTATGAAGATATATGGATAGATAAGTAGAAAGATAATAAATGAAGTATGTATTAAAAATATTTTGTTGTGTCTTTGATTCATATTATTGCATAAGGCTTTTCCTGTATACTTTCCTGGGATATTAAAATATATATATGAGGATTTCAAAATTCCTAATCAGAAAATAAAATTAAAGATGTTTGTCTGACAACCTACTCTCTCTGTTCCACCTCCCTGCAGACAGGAGTGCTCTGCCTATGCTCTACACTCCCATAGTACTCAACAGTATCCTTGCATTATAAAAATCACATAAATAAATCATTATCTTATCTCCCTCAATCAATTCTAATCTCTTGAAAGACATGTACCATGATCTTTATCTCTATTCTTTTCCCCAGAAATAAATAGCCATACCTATTCATACAGGAACATTATTTTGAATGAGTTCTTCCAATTCTGCTACAACAAAATTTTCTGACTATTTAAACAGTTTCTAAGAGATCACATTTTAAAGAGGTATGGTCATTTTTATGCTAATGTAACCTGAAAATCCTCAAGAATTGTTGGGATGAATACTCTAGGATGTATAGATTCAGAAAGTTCTTAAATTTTCTTTTGACACTTTAAGTATGCATACACATATATGTGCACAAAAATGGGCAAAATGATTTTAAATGTTATTAAATTATATTTCCTGTCACTTTTACATACTTGTTTAAAAAACTGCAAAAACATTTATTGGTTAGCTTCTACATTTGTATTTTTGTTTTTAGATGACATTTAGTAACTGGCTATTAGTAATTTATTTTTAGTCTCTAGAAAGACATCCAAATCCATTGCAATTTTTCCTGATCATTTTCCCCCGTGGTGAATTATTTTGAATTTCTAATGTCTTTTTATATGTGTTTAAAGATATAAAATACATCAAACTGAACCTTTTAATAAAAAGTTCAGTGAAGTGATATAAAAAATGACTACTGCAAACAATGTAGAAGTACATTTGTATCACTAAATGATCTAGGAGCATATGTAGTATAAATGGTTTGAAAAATCAAAGAAATATCATTCTATTTAATATTTCCTTTAAATAATCCTTCAAACTCCATTTTAAGCAAAGTAACATTTCTACTGAGTTGTGATTTTTTTTTTGCAAGCATTTATCAGCAATTCAAGTTTTCAAATATACTAAACTCTCAAAATTTTAAATTACATCCAGGTTACTCTGCATTTATTGATTTTTATTTTAAAATTTAATTTGTACCAATGAAGCTCTCTAATGACTTTTTAAAAAATTGGAAACATATTAATACTTTCGAGAATATACATGACAATATTGTTGGAAACATTAATATGAACAAACTCTCATAAAACAAAGATTGCTGGAATTATGGCATCACACATGCTTGCCTTCATCAAAAGGTGTAACTTTTGAGTTTCTTTATGCATTTGGTGTTTAAAGATTGGTGTGAAGATATTGCTGTTATTTTCCCATATTATATCTTCTCTAGTCTTCCATAAGACCAATTGCAAAGATATTCAGAAAGAAATTTATTACTAAAAAGAATCTTTTTCTAACATGATTGACAATTAAATGATTTGATCTAGACCATCTTCTTTTATCTCCAATAGGAACTAAGGAAGAATGGGAATGCTTAAACTCAGGTTTTCTTGGTACCCATCCTGGGTCTGTGTAAAGACTGACATCATACATTAGAAAATTCAATATATTCAATATTTAACTTTCTTACACTTACTATTTAAATTCAGGTTGAGTCATTACCTAAGGAAACTTTGCACTATTTAGCACCATTCCTGTAATTTGATCAGGATGGGTGACACTGTTATCTATGAAAGAATCTGGGATTCTTGCTGACATAGTCTATACCTATATTTTCATACTGGCAAGATTTAGAAATAGATTTCAATACCTGCAAGTGGCAACACATCCTTCTTTTAGTGACATATCACAACAGACATATCTTAAGCCAAAAGAAACTTTCTTGCAGTAAATGTACACTCTAAAGATGAAAAGAAATCATTCATTTTTTTGAGAATTGTTCGAACAAAGGGAGAGGGTAGTAATGGATGGAGGAGACCAATATCAGAGCATATCACAGAATGCACTCAATAATATTGCAAGTAATTCTGACTGCTCTCACTGAAGTAGAAACTCTCCCAGATGATAGATTGCTTTGGCTTTCCCTCAGTCCTTCCTGAAATACCATCTGTTGAGTCTCTTCTAATGGGAATCCACATTATGGCAAATCTCCAAGTCCACTGAACAGAAAGCTCTGACCCAGAAATCAAATCCCTTCTACTTTATTCCCTATTGAAAATTCCACTGTAAAGTTGGAGAAAAAAAGTATTTCTTCAGCTATTGCAGCAAAATTTGTCTATCCATGCTTTTAGATTTCTTCTGTTATTTAAAAGCATACCTTCTTCAAGTAAATATAACTCTCAATTTTAGGGAAACCTCTAGGTCTTTTCTTTCTGCTATCTTTACTGAACTTAGTAATACTGCCAGCTTGCTTTATGATCTCAAGTTTTCATGGTCAATCATCCTACAAAAGCAAAGTTCTAGGGAATAACTATTTTGTTAAAGTTCTATGGATATTCTCAGGCATCATTTCTCTGGCACTAATTTGTAAATAGACCTTCAGAAATAAAGAGAGGTAGAAATCACTACTCTAAACAAATCATACTTTTGCTCTTTCAATTTAAATACATATAACAAATAAAATTCACATAAATCACTTAATTTTCAATTAATTTGTTCTATTTGAGAATCCACCACATAGCAATACAAGTATAACATCTGATTTCTGGTATTTCAGCAACTTATTATATAAGGAAAAAGAATAGATTAAACATTACTGCAGTGAAAAATATGTGGACAGATCATTACATTCTCAAAGGAACTGAGCCAAGAGATAATTTTTTGGAAACATTCTACCATCTCTGCATTGATTTTTATTCATGTTTTAGTTTTATCTTTCTACCATTTTCATTCTGTAAAATAATATTAACTACAGAAAACAAATTTATTAGAAGCCTCAACCTTGTAACTTTTGGAAATTAGCTATTATTGTCACTTTCACTACTTTTTGTAAGCAAAACAATGGATGCTTTGTCCAGAGTTTGTTCACCTTAACTTCCAAATCCTACTTTTCCATAAATCTTTCCAATTATTAAAATGCAGAAAATCTGTATTTGTCCTAGTTACAAGATGGCAAGAAATATGAGTTTCTTGATTCATACATGGAAGGATAGAAATTCATAACATGAAAATATTCCCAAATATAGAAAAGTTGTTTCAAAGTGGTTCACAGCCATGACCAGCTTTTCTTTACACCTGTCATTTTGTCAATACTGTTAAAGAAAAAACTATGCAAAATTAATAACTATGTGCCAAAGCCATTTGGCAGTATCAAACTTTTCAATGAATTTCTTAGGGTATTCTTGATGTTTCTGTCAGCCAACCAAAAGAATATATATTCAAACTGATCACAAACCACAAACTCAGGAAGGAAGAGAGCCATATATTTTAATAGAAGTCTATTTAAATGCCAGTTTAGTTCTATATGCATTACTTCCTAGAGCCTGCAACAAGATGTTCCACTGCATATGGACTGGTTGTACTTTGGCTGCAATTAAGAAATTAATCTTATATTTCCGTTGACCTCTCTGCAGGACAGTGGACAGTATTCCCAGGCTTTTAAAAATATATATACATATTTTTTATTTTGCTATTATTAATGTACAAGTACATGAGCAATATTATACTTACTAGATTCCCCCTATTATCAAGTCCCCACCATATACCCCATTACAGTCACTGTCCATCAGCGTAGCAAGATGCCACAGGATCACTGCTTGTCTTCTCCATGTTATATTGCCTTCCCCGTATCTCCCCCCTCTAGATTATGTGTGCTAATCATAATACCGCTTTTCCCCCTTATCCCTCCCTTCCCACCCATCCTCCCCAGTCCCCTTTGCCTTTGGTAACTGTTAGTCCATTCTTGGGTTCTGTGAGTCTGCTGCTGTTTTGTTCCTTCAGTTTTTTTCTTTTGTTCTTATACTCCACAGATGAGTGAAATCATTTGATACTTGTCTTTCTCTGCCTGGCTTATTTCGCTGAGCATAATACCCTCTAGCTCCATTCATGTTGTTGCAAATGGTAGGATTTGTTTTCTTCTTATGGCTGAATAATGTTCCATTGTGTATATGTACCACCTCTTCTGCCATTTAGGTTGCTTCCATTTCTTGGCTATTGTAAATAGTGCTGTGATAAACATAGGGGTGCATATCTCTTTTCCAAACTGGGCTGCTGCATTGTTAGAATAAATTCCTAGGAGTGGAATTCCTGGGTCAAATGGTATTTCTATTTTGAGCTTTTTGAGGCACATCCATACTGCTTTCCACAATGGTTTAACCAATTTACATTCCCACCAGCAGTGTAGGAGGGTTCCCCTTTCTCCACATCCTCACCAACATTTGTTGTTGTTTGTCTTTTGGATAGCGGCCAACCTTACTGGTGTGAGGTGATATCTCATTGTGGTTTTAATTTGCATTTCTCTGGTGATTAGTGATGTGGAGCATATTTTCATGTGCCTGTTGGCCATCTGAATTTCTTCTTTGGACAAGTGTATGTTCAGTTCCTCTGCCCATTTTTTAATTGGCTTATTTGTTTTTTGTTTGTTGAGGTGCATGAACTCTTTATATAATTTGGATGTCAACCCCTTATAGAATATGTTATTTATGAATATATTCTCCCATACCATAGGATGTCTTTTTGTTCTATTGATGGTGTCCTTTGCTGCACAGAAGCATTTCAGTTTGATATAATCCATTTGTTCATTTTTGCTTTTGTTTCCCTTGCCTTGGGAGATATGTTCATGAAGAAGTCGCTCATATTTATGTCCAAGAGATTTTTGCCTATATTTTTTTCTAAGAGCTTTATGATTTCATGACTTACATTCAGGTCTTTGATCCATTTTGATTTTACTTTTGTGTATGAGATTAGACAATAATCCAGTTTCATTCTCTTACATGTAGCTGTCCAGTTTTGCCAACACCAGCTGTTGAAGAGGCTGTCATTTCCCCATTGTATATCCATGGCTCCTTTATCATATATTAATTGACCATATATGGTTGGGTTTATATCTGGGCTCTCTAGTCTGTTCCATTGGTCAATGGGTCTGTTCTTGTGCCAGTACCAAATTGTCTTGATTACTGTGGCTTTGTAGTAGAGGTTGATGTCAGGGAATGTAATTCACCCCACATTATTCTTCCTTCTCAGGATTGCTTTGGCTATTCGGGGTCTTTTGTAGTTCCATATAAATTTTAGCACTATTTTCTCTAGTTCATTAAAGAATGCTGTTGGTATTTTGGTAGGGATTGCACTGAATCTGTAGATTGCTTTAGGCAGGATGGCCATTTTGACAATATTAATTCTTCCTATTCATGAGCACAGGATGTGTTTCAACTTATTGGTACCTTCTTTAATTTCTCTCATGAGTGTCTTGCCCTGGCTTGTTTTTATTGCTGTTATTTTGTTTGTTTTGTTTCCTTGTCCTGTGTCCTGAGAAAGTGTATGTATGTAAGGATAATTTTCTAACTCCTTTTAGAATTAAAAATATTTTTGTCTTTTGGCCATAAATGTAATTGGCTGAAGATTATGTTTCCTTAGAAATTTGCAGAAGCTGCTACATTTTTTTCTAGCATGTAATGCTCTTTTGAGAAATCTTATTCCTTCTTCATCATAGCGTTTATGGAGTTATAATTCCCCACCTGGTCCTTCTCAGAAGCTTTAGCACACTCTAACCTCAATGTTTTAGAAAGTGGAAAAAATATGTTTTAGTTACTAATTAATAATTTGTGATATACACCATTACCTATACATAAACTAAATAAATTGAAACATAAGCAAAATAAACAAGAGCCTTGGAAAGCTAGTTTCAACTTAGTATACAATAGAAAATATTTGAGCAGAAATCATGATAACCGATAAATAGCTTATTCTCTTCAGCACACAGAGGCCTTTATCATTTTGTGAGAAAAGCTTTTCATAAAAAGCTGAATCTTGGGTTTTCCATGAGTTTTGTCCCTTAAACATATTTACTGAATCAGATTTTTCAAGAGAAAAATTGACTTCAATTTCTAGATCAATGAAAAATGAATACTTCCAGTTTAGTGTTCACAGTTGGACTTTATGTCAATTTGATATGGACATGTTTGTCTTACCTGCTTCCATTTTTTTTCAACCTAGAAAATGAACACTTTTTTCCTGTTTAATTTTAAGTGACTATCCTCTGTCAGCAATAATTTCTATGATATCAACTCTCTTTAAATATTTATTATATTATATTTTGATTTAATATGTCCCAAGTCTTCAAATATATATTTCAATTGCAAACTCATCTATAAGAACTCCTTTCAAAGTCTTCTGGTGATATTTATTTATGTTGGGGTGGGTGGGAGGGGATATTGTGGAGGACAAAGGGGTACAGAAACTCTCAAAAGTAGTGCACCATGGAGAATATAGCCAATGAATCTAACATCTGGCTATGTTGACAGATAGTAACTGTATTATTGGGGGGTAGGATTTAATAATATGGGTAACTGTTGAACCACTGTGTTGCATACTTGAAACTAATATAAGTTTGCATATTATTAAGAGTGTATATCAACTATACTTCAATTTAATAAAGGAATGCCTCAGCTCTGTCCTAAGACCTCTTCTCTCTATAAAAAATAAATAAATTTTTTGCACACATTTTTTACTCTTCTTAACATTTATAAATAAGAATTATCTAAACAACCTGTGATATCTATGTCAAATTTTTCATATAATTCAGTCATACTTTATTTCAAAAATTATAGATGTTATTTTCTTTTAAATTTTACATTGTTTAATGTTATTACTTAAATGAATTCACTAAAATACATCAAAATTTAAGATACTGTTTTTCAATGTGAAAATGAAAAAGTGATTAAGTCATCTAAATAGAAGCCATATATATTTTTTACACTTAAAAAGTGTCTAATATTAGTGGTCAATTTTGCTGAAAATATAACCTAATTAACTATATTAATTGTTCTGAAGCCATAAAGATACAATTTTATTATTTTATTATACTTTTAATACCGCATGGTTTTAAAGTATGCACAATAATAATTAAAATGATTTTTAATATATTAAAAAACCCAACTCTATGTTGGAATTCTTTAAGAAAAAAAGTGAAATAGTTCAGTATCTTCAGCAGTAATAGGGCTGGGTGGTAGGTTTTATAAATTGAAATATAAATTTTTATTTGGTGTGACAAAGTAACGTTCTATGGAATGATTTTTCCTGTTTAGCACCTCCTTTGGACTCAGACATTTTTTTGACAGTCGAATTAGTGCCTATTTCTCATGGCGGGCTTACATTAACAAAACTCATCAACAATGATATAAAATCTATAATCTAGAATTATTAAGATACAGTTTTTGAAAAATAAAACTTTCCTGTATTTTTCTGTGTTTCTTCAAAAAACATTAGATTCTGAGTCATGGAAACATATTCTGTAAAATTAGAGTGCTTTCTGTTTTCCAAGAAATATCTTCACATACCATTAAATTTAGGTTGGTGGCCACTTGTTTGGTTAAATACTCTTACCAAAATCCATAATAAAAGTTCTCCATCTCTTTCTATAAAGTCAAAATTATTACAGCTTTGACAAGATTCCCTAGGTTAAAACACAAGGTGCCAGAACGACTGAAATAATATTTCCCTAGTACTTATATGTCAAAAGAGATAAAGTCCAGAATTTGGAGATGTTGCTTGGTCAGAAAGTCAGAGACACCAGGGTTATTGGAGAGATTTTACTCATATACCAAATGGTTGAAGTTAGATTTCCAGGTAGCTATAGTTCCTGAGACATTCAGGAAAATAGGAGGACAACCACTTTCTCCTTTATCACTTCTAATGTTCCTAGCCTGTAGGGTATCTGGATGCTCATGTAGGACCACTGAACTTGCTTTCATGACATCACATGGGGTGTAAGCATGAGGGCAAGTGTATAAATACACATACAATTGACCATATGGTATTTAATAAGAAATTTGTCTTTGATCCAGAACTTCTCAGATATGTATTCAAGATGGATAAAGAAAAAGCCCTTAGTTGAAGACTCAAACAAGGGGAATTAATTTTCTGTGTTAATCACATCAAGGCGCATTGCCAGAAACTTTATCTCTGTAATGGGATATACTTGCCACAAAGATGTCAATGTCTGAACCCATGAGAAAAACAGCTCCTATCCATTAACTGAGTTTATTTTGCCCAGATGGTTTTCTTGACCTTAGGTAAAGTAGATTGTTTAAATATTAGGAATTAACTTATTCACCTATTTCAATTTTTTTCTTTGGGAGTGATATAAAATAAGGGATGAAAAATTCTATCTGCTCCCATGTATTCCGTTCAAATGTCTTTCCAAGCTTTTCTTATTAACAAATGGAACAGAGTGACATCAGCATTATGGTGGAATAAGATGCCCCTGCTTTTTGTTCCCTTTTTCATAAATAGCATTCATTCATGAACAAGTGCCTCAGTGGAAGCTGTGGGATTTGAGTCCACACTCCAAGGAGCAAGAAGGGGTCATGTCCAGACGTGCATTGGTAACAGCAGATGGACTTGGTATGTGGAACCAGCAGAAACTTGTGAATTGGCCTCACCGTCACTTGGCCTCAGTTGGGGAAATTCTGGAGAATATCGACTCGGGCAAACACTGACATAAAAGAGAAACTTTGTAGAAGTCTAGGTCTCCAGAGGATAATTTTCAGAACTCTTCTGGAGAGAGAGAGAGAGAAATAAAGGGAGAGGGGGAAGAGAGAGGAAGAGAGAGAGATTTAGAGACTGTGAACACCCTGGAAAGAGTAAGAGGAACTTTGTCAGCATTGTACCTTCCCCAAGGCAGTGCAGCCTGGGGCTGAACTAGCCAGCAGTGACCTCTCTCCTGGGAGAAAGAGAGAGTCATGAGGGAGAGCCACGTTTCCACAGCTGTGCAGGATGTTACTGGAGAAACCTGTTTCTCTCCTTCAGCACCCAGAGTACTGAGGTGTGGCTTCCATGACTTGAGAGAGAAAATTGAAAAGAGGCAGATAAGAATGTTAGAGGGCATAAAGAGACAGTTTCTGTTGATTGCTTTACGGACTCCAGCAGGAAGCCTGCCCAGGAGCCACTGAGTAATCTTCATCATAGGATCCCCCTAACCCAGCCCATGGGCACCTCAAACACCCTGAAAGCCAAACCCTCAGCTACCTCTACTCTCATTCATGTTCCCAAGGATGGTGGCAAGAAAGAACTTTGGTACACAGAAACCAAACAGGCCAGGTTCTAAGGCAAAGAAAAACCAGAAACTTGAGCTGTAGTGCCACCTATGGGAAAACAAGAGGTTTCCAGCAGTCAGCCTAGTGAATTATATGATCCAGAGAAGACATAGAAAGTTAAGAATTCTGCCTTAAAAGGGAACATGAAGTGTTACGAATGGAATCAGTCCCCAAACAGATGGGGTCTTTCCCTGTTTGGTGTTGTGAAGCCAATGTATGAAACAGAAAGTGAGCTCCAAGCAGTGCAGGCTTTATTCAATGGTCAAATAATGGAGAATCAAGAGTGCAGCTCAAAAATCAACTTCTCAGCGTATGAGAGCTGGGAAGACATAGATATAGAGTACTTTTAGTAAAGAGGTTGGACTTTAAAATTAAGAATTCATGTTCCCTGTGGGAAAGGGAAGAGAATTTCTCAGAAGTGGAATACCTCTTTCTTTTTGTCTTTTATAGTTTCTTCTAGGTGTTGCCATGGTGATTGTCAACTATCGTGGTGCTGGTGGGAGTATGTAACTCCCAGGAAAATCCCAGGGCAAAGTACCTTTGAAACATAAATCATTCAAAGGGAGAAATAAGGTGGGGGAAATTCATTTATTGTTGACAAGCAGTCATCCACTTGTGCTCGCCCATGTCTCTAGACCTGGCTGCAGAAAAAGGGGCCCCACCCAACCTCTCCAGTCCAGATATGCCCTCCTTTGCCCTTGTAATTACCTACTGATATGGAGATGGACTACCTTCCACCCCTTGGAAACATCTTTTGATATGGAGATGCACTAAGGCCAGGCAAGAGATTCTAGAAATATTGCCATTTTACCCATAGAGCATCATTTAGTAGGAAAGTATAATGAAGTTAAAGGTTATTCAGGGGTCAAGTGAGCTGCCACCTTGTGTACCATCAGTTTCAGCTGGTTTGGTTACAAGAGGGAACTCCTGACTGCAGGCATCCTGTTTCTTAAAGAATAGCTGAGTTAAAACCAGGTGGAAATTTAGCTAGGACAAGTAGGCATTGCACTGGGTAACAGAAACCATTTTATCATTGCTCGTGAGTCTATATGTGTTTGTAAATTGGGTGATCTGAGTCTATATATTCGTAAATTGGGCGACCTTGCTTTTTCTGAATTAGATGGACAGATGCACCACTTAGAGATCTTCTCATTGGCCAGATTTCTGTTCATCACTGACTTCCAGAGCCACCAGTGAGTAGGGATATAATGGGACAGCTACTCAGTTTTTGCATGTACCCACACAAGAAGTATACCCATTCATGAAAAATGTTTACACTTTTCCCAACTCCAATCAGTCGGCCAGGAGAGACTTCCCTTGAAGTTACATAAACTGAGGAAGCTGTGCTGGTACAACTGTGGTGCATGATATAAGTATCTGAGCCACTTGGCCATGCAATTTATTTGTGGGCTAGATCATTCCTGATTCCAGATACACCACTTCTGTCATATGAATAATTGCTTCTGGACTCACTTAACCTTATGGCTGAATTTGTGGGTCTGACAGAAGATGGCTCAAGGTGGACAATTCTAATAACATAGTTAATTGATGTTCTATGGTCAGATTCTCTGATGTTTATCAAGTGGTGAAAAATTTTCTGCTACAGATGACATAGCCATGCTCCAGAATCTTAGGGAATGCTTCAAAGAAATTCTATGTAGAGATTTTTTCCTATTGAGGTTTACCTAAACTCTCCATGCTGTCTTTTGCTCTAATAGAGGATCTGAACTGTATTTTTAACCTGCTATAGAGTCCTTTCTCATTTCAGGGCACTCCCAAACCTGATAGGCCTGGCTTTTAATTCAATAAATGAGTCAAAGTAGTGTTCCCAGCTGTGGAATATGCAACATATAGAACCTGAAGAAAGTGGCAGGAGCTGTACTTCTTGGTCAGTGGTAGTATGTGCAAGATAAAATACATACTTTAAAAATAGTATCTTGGTATGCCTCAGACAAATGATCTTTAAAACTTCATTGATGTGGTGGGCCAATCAATCATAACTAGTGATACCATTGATGTGCTATCTTGCTTCTGAAATGCTATTTTCTAATAACCAACTCCAGAGGTCAACAGATATATTTTAACTTGCCTTTAATTATTGATCTGGTGACAAGGTGGAAAGATAGGAGGGGATCCTGACCTATAGGTCTCAGGAGGATATGGGAACTCAAGATTTTGAAGGACATTTATTTCAATAGCTCCATCCCTTCCTTCTTAAGGGCAACTCTAACCCTGATAGCTGACTTACTAGGGTTGAACACAGAGTAAGTATCTGTTGTTTAGGCTACTGCATTTGTGGTTGTACAACCCTAACAGTCTCAACCTTATAGAGATGGTGTGAGTAAAACTGCAATATTCCCAGAATCTATCGCCTGGCTTTAGTGCATCTCCACACAGTAGTTGTCTCCGAGGGGTGGAGAGAAGTAGTCTATATCCATATCCATAGGTAATTACAAGGGCTAGTGAGGGATTATCCAGACCAGAGAGATTGGGTGGGGGCCTCTTCTTTCACAGCTGGGTTGTGAGATATACAGGAGAGCAGAAGTGGACTGCTTGTAAACAATAAACAGGTTTCTTCCACTTTATTTCTCCCTTTGACTGATCTTGGTTTCAGAGGTATTTTGCCCCAGGATTATTCCCCTGGCGTTACACCTGATGGTAGTTGAAAGGACCTCTAAACCCAAAATTTGTCTATACGGGTGTGACCCTTGGGCAGGCTGCCCCTAGATATGGTGGGGAGATGCCTGGAAACCCCCTCAGCAGTGGATAGTGGGGACACCCCAGTGGCTGCAGTGGTAGAGGGTGCAGTTTCCCCTAAGAGCCCCTTATCTGTTGGATTTCCAATTGGGGAGCCCCTAGTGGAGAATTGGTCTAGGGTAAAACACCTCCTAGAGAGGTGGAGCCTTTCCCAGAATTGGGGAAAGGTGGAGACCCTGGAAGCTGCGGAATTAGCCATCCGTGAGATAGAAGACTCCTTGGAGGCCCTGAGTGGCTGTGTGGCAGCTAGGATTGTAGAATCTCTTTTCCTCGATATAGTGGAAAGTGTTGTCGAGGAGAGAGAAAGGATTATTAGGAGAGGGAGAGAGTTATGGAGGAGAGAGAGAGACTTTGGCAGGAGTGAGACACACTTCAGCATCACTTGGAGGAGCTGGGTGATGACCTATGGGATGCCCTTAAGGAAGAGAGACAGTTATTGAGAAGATGGATTGTACTCCTGGAAGAGTCCTTAGCAACGGTGAGGGGGAAGGCAGCAGGAGAAGCCACATTGCAGGAGGTCAATGGGGAGGGGGAGGAAAGAGTGGTGCCTTCAGCTGCAGAGATTGTAAAGGGGACGTTGGGGGAGGATGAAGGGGTGGGGCAAAGGGCCCATCTGTTGCAGAGGCCACCGCCTGAGGCACCAGCCTCTCCTCTATTAACAAACCCCAGAATTACAAATGGTATCAATTTTTGCAATTTATTTTTATTTTGGCACTCTGAGTTGCAAGTTAAACATTTGCTCCAACTTAAAGACAATTATAATTGAAGATTCAAGAGCATATCATGAAAGACAAGGGTAATAGTGCAGGACACTGTGAATTAATAGAATCTAGAAATAAGCAGATATATGGCTTCTCAGTCTATTTGTCCACCTCTCCTGACAGTCATTGGTAATAGACTTTCTTTGCAGTATTGGCCCACATGGAAAAACTATGGCCACAGAAATCTTCTGAGAAACAGAACTCTCTCTCTGTCTATATCTTCTTCTTCCTCTTTTTATTCTCTAATTCAGGGAAAGGACTTTCTATTAAGTCATTTTTACCCTACCTCAGCCAGCCAACTATGCCCTCAGAAGCAGGAAGTTCCTATTAATATCAGGACAGTCAGTTAGTCCCACCAGTAGAACTCAGTAGGCAGAAAGAGAGGAATAGCCCCCAGAGAAGGGATAGAGGGATACTATGATAATGTAGTAGTTTCTTACTACTTATACTCTGGTCGAAAGTGTTATTGAGAAGTCATACTTCATTTAGTCTCAGAACCAAGAACTTGAAAATTTTGCAAAGTAAAACTCTGGAAGGTCATAGTTATAATAATAATATTTATTTATCTATGTACCTAATTGTGTTTATTCATTTCAATGTATTTGTAATATCTCATTTAATGCTTGCTAAAAATGGTGAAATGTTCAAAACAACTATAATCATTATGTGATGAAGAGATTGAGGTTTATTATGTGTTACGTATATTTCTCCAAATAACCTGTTTAGAATGAGGCATAATAAAGACTAAAAGTGTCATTACCTTAGTCTAGTAGTTAGCCCTGAGATAATGGAATTACACCATATTAGGATTCTAGAGACCTATGTTCAGTCACCATTGGTGTTATTTAAAAATTCACTTAACACTTGTAACTTATCTTCCTTTGTAAAATATTATGTGTTTATCATTCTGTAAATTATTTCCTTTGGCACTCTCACTGACTCTTTAATATCTTCATATTCTTTATTTTGAAGGCTTAGTTTAGTTTATTCTAAAAAATAATATTAATGAAATTAAAATCAATGGATGTATTTTATATGCTAATTTTTTCCATTAGTTTTATGTTTAATTTTACCCCTGCATCACCTGGTAATCTAACATATCTCTGTTCACTTATTGTTTTAGAGGTATTTGAACTTCATTTTAGTTTTCATTTATACTCTGAAAGAAGAAAAGACTGGAAAACTCAACCCAAATTAATAGAGTATTCCCAGTCTCCATCTGAATGTCACTCGTTGTTTAACCACAAAAATTGTCAGAAAAAGAAACAAAAACACAGACCCTCCATAAAGCTATTCCCTGCTGAGCAGATTCTTAGAAACACTGAAAATCTTGAAAGAAAAATGAAGGGAGTCTACTTTGAAATAAGTATGATGGTCCATGCTGAGACAAATCACACTCACATGGTACATAAACATTGAAAATAGAATTGCAAACCAGAAACAGGAAACAATGTAATTCAGGCTACAGATTCTATCTTCAAAAAATAAAAAGCAAAATTTTAGCATTTGGAGGCATTTACGACATGAAATTAAGCAAATAGAACAAATAACAAATCTAAGGGTTATATATGATTTTTATTTAAAGTAAATGAAATTCTCTGTTGACAAGTGCACTCCTATAAAATGAGAGTGCGCAAAATGTAATGGTTGTGAACCTAATTAGATAAACCAGATGTGATTATGGTGAAAATCATTTCAGCAACAACTTTTAAGTAATCTATGCCTTCTTTCTGAAATGAGTTTCAAATACAAACATCTTTAATATAAAAACTTCTTGCTCATACCCATTTAGCATATTTTGTTTACATTTTGTCCAGTGTTGGTATTCTTGTAGGTGACAGCAGTTTCATAAAATATTGTCTTCCAAGAGTTTCATGTAACTTGCATTGTTATTACACCAACACATTCCTACAAATTAAAGATGAAAAATAAGTGTATCATAACTCGAAAACTAATCACTACATAGTGGTGGACTCCAAACAAAAATGATCATATTAGAAGAAAATAATGTATAATGATATTTATTTTCATCACAGATCTTCTTAAAATATAAAAGTGCTATTTCTATTCCATTTTTTTCATGTTTTTTACATATATATCAGACTTCAGTGCAATAAATGGACCAGCAAGTTTAAGAAATGAAATCTAAATGTGTTTATATGTGATACTAGAGCTCTGGGAAATTAATTCTGGTCTTGTGGCTTTATCTGAGAAATTATGCAAATATTACACATTAGAATCAGTTGTTAGAAATATCAAACTTTTAAGAAATAAAAGCAAAAGAAAAGCAAAACAAAATTGATGAAAAAATTATATAATTATTGTTTGTATTTAGGATGTAGGCTATGCAAGTAGAACACTTTATTTTCCAGTTTAATTGTACCATGCTATTAATTTAGGATTGTAGAAATAAAGCAATAAAAAAGAAGTTGCACTGGAAAGTATTTCAGCTACTAACAGAATATAAGAATGCTTGTGTACAATTTGGATACCTTTAAGTTATTCATAACAGAGTGTTTTTCAAATAATGGAATTCAATCAATGAATTAAAACCATATATGAGATTACATAGCAAACAGTTTATTACTGTGGTGTTTGTTAAGAATTAATGTCTAATCATTTATCCAATCTTAAAGAATATATAATGCATAATTCTTTCTAGAAGCTATGGGAAAAAAGATACAACCTTGTTGTGAATGTAAAGGGACAGATAGAATTTAAAAGTTTATAGCTTTTAAGTTATCCTATATGGCTGACTATGAATAAATGCTCTCTCCAAATCATACAATTTTTGGTAAAGCCTTAAAGAAACAATGGAATTTAGAGCACTTGTGTAGGGATGGTTAACATAACAAAGAGAATGCAGTTGATGCACTAGAGTGAATAAAAGCTTTTTGGGTAACCTTTATTGGGTTGGGAGATAAGCAATCTGGATGACATTAAAGATCATACTTGATCATATACGTGAGAGGGCAGTATGAAAGCCACGTGTGATAATATAGAAGATGTAATGGTTAGTAGGATGGAATCTGGAAACATATTTCATGGTTTCAAATCTGGTTCTCCCACTTATTAACTGTCTGACATTGGGCAATTTGTTCAATCTCTTTGTGGCTCAGTTTCCTCATTTATAAAATAGGAGTAATGATGCTTTCTAGGTCATGGGACTGATGTTAAGAATAATGAATTTATATATGTGAAGTGTTTATAATAGTGCCTGGCACTTGGAGAGATACATTTTAGCTATTGTAATTATCTATACTGTCTAATAGATGATCAAATATGTGCACTCTGGAGGGAGGCAGCACTTCTTTTAATGGCAATGTGAGGACCTCTGCAAATTCTCTCCTCCATAAAATTAATAAATACTTCAATAATTTTCAAAATAAACTTTTTAAGAACAGAAAATGAATCAAAATCTTATAATAATTTTTAAAAAGCTGCACTTCAGGAAGAACAGCAGAGTTGGTGATGCTTTAACTTGGCCTACCTCCATCCCACCTGCCCAGCTCTGTGGTAGCCATAAAAATCTGTAGTTTTACAGTGAATATAGTTATGAAAAACAGCAGCATCAGAGACAGTAGAAGGGGTAGATGGATTTGGAGTCCTCAAAAATATCCATTCCTAAACAATTGTCATTATTTGACCTGTGTCACAACTCCTGGAAAAGTTTTATTCAGAGGGCATTGTGGTTACTTGACTTAATTTAGAGCTTGATGGTTGGAAACAATCAGCTATTATAGCTTTAAAGTTGCAGTTTTCTAAAACTGTAATACTGTCTGGGTCATATAAGAACTCAGCCAAAAGTTTAAAAGGAGTATCTGTGAAATGGAATTTTCATAGAGGACTTAAGTCTGATATATTCCTAGGAATCTGGAAGACTAACCACATGTTCAGGGCTGTGTGCATGCTGATGAAAGACCTGGGAAGATGATAATTACCCATGAATGACCTTGAGGCCCAGAGCAAGCAAGAAATGTCTTTCTCTTCAATGAAGGCTAAGGGCAAGTTGTAGTGTGCTGAAGCACCCAAGACATTCAATAAAGAGACAGAGAACCTCAGCACAAGTTGGAGAACTTACTTAAGGTATTTAAGGAAATCTTTGTGAGATTAGAAGACCACTAGGATAACTGAACATTGACTTTAGTGGTCACATGCCACAGGAATGCAAACGTTACAGAATTACTCAAGGAAAGTACTAAACACCCCAACACCAGAAACAACCACAACAACCTAGGGAGGGAGGGGTTCTGGTTTACAAATTGCCACATTAAATGTTCAGTTTTTAAAACACAGTTACAATAAGAAATAAGAAAGAAAGGACAGCTGGTACACACACAAAAAAATCAATGGCCACTGCCCTCCAGGAGACAAATATATTGGATTTGCTTAGACAAAGATATTAAATTTCCTTTGTAAAAGTGTTCAAAGAACCAAAGCAAATTGTTGCTAAATAATTAATGAAAAGTAAGAGAAGAAAATCTCCCTAAACAGACAATATCTATAAAGAGAAAGAATAATGGAAAAGAATAAAATAGAAATTCTAGAGCTTGGAAGAAAAAACGAAATGAAAAATTCACCAGAGAGGCTCAACGGTGGATTTGTGATGGCAGAAGAAAGAATCAGCGAACTGAAATATCAGTCAATAGAGATTATTACCAGAGGAACAACAAAAAAAAAGAAAAGAAAAAGCCAGCAGGGGGCCGGGGTCAGGGCCGGGGACGGGGATGCACCCGTCACTGGTGGGCACCGCTGTCCTTCTATTCTGCTACCCGCCGTACCCACTCTCTGCTCACAGAGAACCCTCAAAAACTCTGTCAGCCCCACCCTTCAGCTGCTAGCCCCCTCCAGCCAGGGTTCTAGTTCTCTGCCTCCTTTACAGAAAAACTTAGTTGATGTCCCGCTTCCCCACTCGCACCCTGGATGCAGGGCAGAGGGGGGGCCGCATCCCCTTCCAGGACCGAAGGAGTCCCAACCACCCGAATGTTCAAGTTGAGAGAGGTGACAAAGAATCACCATATTTCAGTCAGTTTGAGATGCACCTTTTTTGCATCGTGACATCTCTGAAGTAAGGATGTGCCTACCAATGGATGGCATGTCCTCCTTTAAGTGGCAACATTTTCTCCTTCCTAGTGATACATGAAACAGCAGTGCACCTTAACTGATGACCTTGTGAATTCAACGACGTTCAGTCTCAGCACTGCAACCCAAGACAGGCCTGTGAACCAGTTCGGTTGGACGGGTGTGCACCCAGAGTCCCCTTAGTTCCAGAACTATTTTTTAAAGGCTGCAGGCATCCAGCCATGGCTTTCAGATGTCCTGAGCATGTGCTGCATGCTGCACCCAAGACCCTATCTCAGTAAAGAAACCCCATCTGAAGCTCAAGCCCTGAGGTCATCAGTCTGGCAACTTCAGCCTGCCTGAGACAACATAGCATTTTTAGAGTTTAAAATGAAATACAGACACTTCTAGTTAAACACAGCAGAATCTTTCTCCCTTCTAAAATGATAGGGAAAGGACTGTATAAAGGCAAAAACCCATAGAGATAGAGGTGGAAAGTTGTGGAGCTAGAGGAAGGTGGCCAGGAGAGAGGTTCAGTAGAATGGCTTGGCTAGATCCCTGTCCTCCAATCTCACCAAGCAGTAAGCCTTTAACTAAGTTCATCTCATTGTTAAATTAAATGCGACTGGGCAGCCCAGGAACACCAGACACCTGAGGAAAAGGGTGGGGGTGGGGGTGGGGAGGAAGGGACTAGGAATGGAAAAATAAAGCAGCAGAGTGCATATCCTCAGAGATATGGGGGGGTTGTATCTAAAAGCAATAACAAAAATCTATACAAAATTTCAGCAAACAAAAAAGAGCACTTACAAATGAAAAATGAGAGGAAAATGAAAAATTCAATAGAACAGTTGAAAGATAGAGTTGAAATCTTCTACAATGTGTAACAGTACTAAATAGCCAGAAAACAAAATGTAATCATAATCACACTCGCCAACACTCTTCAGGGCACAGAGCTGGCCTGGTACCTCAGAGGTCTCCATCACTGAGCGTGTGTGCAAAGGGGTAGCTGGGCTAGGGGCTGGGAGGGGTACAAGCACCACCCTCTGGTGGCAGCTTCCCTTGTGAATGTTGGTGGGATGGATAATAGGGCACTCAGGGTGCTGGTGTGCTGGGCACTGCTGTCACTAGGTCACACACATTCACTCACGGGGTCCTCACGGCCCCATAGAAGGAGTACTGCTATTATCCCCATGTTTAAAGATTAGGAAGTGAAGGTACAATATCACAGCAGGAAGCAGCAGAAGGGATCCATAATCTGTGTCCTTAACCACCATGTATTGTGCCTCTCAGAAGATAAGTCCACCATCTAAATAATAAGGGTTGCACAAAATAAGGAAAGGAGAGAAGTCAATAAAAAAAAGAAAGAACATTTCCTAAACTGAAGGGTTGGGATCTCTGGACAAGAGTGAAAAGAGAAGGTCTACCTCAAAAACACATCACTGAGAACCTGCATAGCAAAGAGAAAATTGGTGGTGGTGTTGGTGGGGATCAAAGACAAGGGCCAGAGTTCAGAAAGGCACAGGGTTTCTTAGCTCTAGAGGAAAATGACATGATACCCTCAAAATCGTGGGAAAAGATAATTTTCAATCTAGCCAAAGTTTTGTGCCTAGTTACACTAACAAGCAGATATAGGAGTAGAATAAAGACAAATAAGCACAACTACCCACGTACCCTCTTGGGAAATTTGGAGGGTGTTCCTCTTCATAGAGTGGGCCTATATAGGAAAAGGAAAGTGTGGAATCCAGAGACAAGAGAAAGGAAGTGCACTGGGCTGCTCATGAGGGAGCAACCCATGCTGACAGCTGGGCCACAGGCCCAAGAACAAGCAGCCTGGGTAGAGAGCTGGCATGGTAGGGACTCCAGGAAAAGATGAAACTGAGCAGTCAACTCTGCAACAAATCCCATATATTGAAAGGGTGTTCACATTTCTGCAGTAGAATCTAAGGATGAATCAGTGAGACATGTGTGGAAAACCAAGCCAGCAAACAAAAAGGCAATTACTAACTCCATGGAAAACAGAAAGTTATACAAGAAAGCTAATATCATCCTAGGCACACCTTGCTCTCTCCTGAGGCCTGTGGTAATGAAGCTGTAGTAATACCCATTACACTGGGTATAATGTCCACACTGGAATGATGGTGGTTCAGGAGATTGAGGCCAGTGGTTCAGGAGATTGAGGCCAGTGACTCCCCTTTCCCTCCAGAGATGCCAGTGGGAGACACCTAATGTAGAAAATCCAATAGAAAGCAGTAAAACATGTGGGTGGTTTTGTGAAACTTGGCTTTTGAATGCCTTAGGAAACAGGTGAGAGAGTTCAACTTGGATCATGGTTGGAGACTGCATGTACTATTTATTCATTATCAGCCTTAAAAAATCCATTGCACTTAAAAAAAACATTGCACTTTTAAAATATGTGTATAACTTTGAAAAGATAAAAGTTAAAGGAAAAACCCCAACATAGGCATGCTTAAATGAACAGCTGTAGTGTTGACACTTTTGAGTTCAGTTTAATCAATGGAACAATCTGTTAGGTGTTTGACACTCCAACTGCTTAAGACAATGGAGAATCAGACAGCTTAGCATCAGGATTTCCAACCACACATGTAAGTTATTTTAGATTTGTAATTTTTAGTTGAAAGGTGTGAAAATTTGAATAATTTTCTAAAGAGTACTGGAATGTTTAACATAACTTAAGACTCACCCTATTGTACATTTAGTTTGATATGACTTGGTAACTTTTATTTTGGTTTTTGGTTAGGATGATGTAGTAGGTGGAATAATAAACCCCCACCTACCCCAAGATGTCCATGGCCTAGGCTCTGAACCTGTGAATGTTAATTTATATGAAAAAAGGTATTTTGCAGCCATGATTAAAATTAAGGACCTTGAGATAGGAGGATTATCCTGGATTACTGAGGGGAACCCAACCTAATTACATGAAGCTTTCCCAGCTCCAGAAAAACAGACAGATGATTCATGAGAGAGATTTAACTTGCTGTTGGTGGCTTTGAAGATGGAGGATGAGGCCATGAGCTGAGGAATGTGGTGGCCTCTCGAAGCTGAGAATTGCCTTCAGTTTATAGCAGGCAAGAAATGTGGGACCTTGCCCCACCATTGCAAGGGAACAGATTCTTGCCCAGCACCCATGACACCTGCAAACCAAAGGACCTGAAGGAGCAGGAAATAGATTCTCTTCTAGAACCTTCAGAAAGGAATGCAGCCTTGATAACATGTTGGTTTTAGTCTGGTGAGTCTTATACCAGACTTCTGACTTGTATAACTATAATAAACTTGTGTTATTTAAAAAAAAAAACAAGCACATTGTAATGTATTTTACAATATACATTATGTAAAACTGTATATATATATATATATATATTATAATACATATGTATGTGTGCATATATTTTTGTGAGTTCAAATTCTATAGGTTGTTTACCTGCCATTTAAATAAAACACTAATGTGTAAGTAAAAGAAAATGCTCAGAGTTTTGTTTGGGCTAGTGAAAGTTGATATAAATCATCATGTGTATTTTCTTAAGAAGGTGAAACACCATCTACTAAAGGAGAAGTTGTTTAATAATGGATCTGTAGATGTTTTTAAACTCAAGCCATCTGATCTTTACTTAATAGACAATTATTTGCTTTAGAAAATTAAAAGCTTTGAATCCATTAATTTCAAAATTAATATAGATGAAAGCTAAATTACTCATTCAATTAAATTCAGTTTATTGTTATTTATTTGCATGGCATTTCAAATATTAATTTCTTAATGGTTCTTAAGATGTTGAGGTTTTCTCTCTGTAATGGTCACATTTTACATGATGAAAGTGAAATCGTGTGAATATAAAAGGCACTAGAACTTGAAATACATCTTTGAATTTGAGAAATAATGATCTCTCTACATGTGCATCTATCTCTCTTGTTTACCTATCATCTATATTTAAACAGACTAGACCTAACAGTATCTTAAAGAACACAGCACATATTCTTTTCCAGAGCACATGGAACATTCTCCAGGCCTGACCATTCATTAGTCCATAATAATACAAGTCTTTATGAATTATAACGATTTAAATATGACAATGTATGTTCTCTGATCACAGTGGAATTAAATTAGAAATCAACAAAATTAAGAAAATTAGGATATTGCATAACATTTAAAAATTAAACAACACATTTCCACATAAGCCATGACAAAGAAGATATTGCAAGGAGAAATAGAAAATATTTTGAACTAAATGAAAATGAAAACACAGATGTCAAAATTTATGGAAAGCACCTGAATCTTTACTTATATAAAAACCATATAATTTTATACTTATAACTATACTAGAAAGGAAGAAAGATCTCAGTCAATAATTTAAATTCATCTTAAAATCCTAGAGAAAGAAGAGCAAACAAAACTAAGGCAAGTAGAAGGATGAGCCAGTAAAGACTAGAGTGAAAATTAATGAAATAAAAGCCAGAACAATTACAGGAATTCAATATAACTAAAAGTTGCTTCATTGAAAATGTTTTCTTAATTGACAAACTTTAGGCATACTAACAAAGAAAAAAAGGAATATTTAGATCACAATAATTAGGAATGAAAGGACATTACCATAACACCTCATAGGTGAAAATGATCATAAAGGAATACTGTGGATAACTGTATGTTAACAAATGTAATAGCTGAGATGAAATGGACAAATTCCTAAAGAATCACACATTACTAAAACTGACGCAATAAAAATTAAAAATATGAATAGACCTAAAACAAGTAAGTAATTTGAATCAGTAATTAAAAATCTTCCAAAATAGGGAAGCTCAGGCCCAAAAGTTTACTTTCCAACTCATTCTAATAAGCCAGTATCACCCTGATATCAAAGGAAAAGAAAGACATCACAAGAAAAGAAACTATAGGCCACTATACTTTATGAATGTGGATTAAAAAATCCTTAATAAAATATTAACAAACTGACCCCAATAACAGATGATAAATGGATTACAGATGGATAGACAGAAAGATAAATAGGTAGGTAGACAAATATAGAGGTATATATCATGACCAACAGTTTTATCTCACAAATGTAATATTCAACATCTAACAATCCATTAAATATTTACACATAAATTTTACGAAAAAACACTCAGGACTTGTAAAATAAAATTTGTAAAACTTTGCTGAGAGAAATTAAAGATTTAATTAAATATAGTGACATTGAATGTTCATGGCTTAGAAGTCAACATTGTTAAGGTGGTGAGTCTCTTCAAATTTCCTTAGTGATCCAACAAATTTATCAATATTTTAGTAAGTTATTTTTTCATAATTTGACAACCACATCCTGAAGTCTATATGGTGATGAAAAGCACCTAAAATAATAAAAACAAATAATGTTAAAAGAATTTTGCTTCTCAATTTCAAAAATTACTGTAAAGTGGTGATTTGAAGACAAAGTAGTACTCACAAAGATAGATACAATGAAAAGACTATGTGTCCAAATGTTAAACATATTTATAGTCAACTTATTTTTGACAAAGATGTCATGGTAATTCATTGGGGTAAGATCCTCTGTTTAACAAATGATGATGGACACTTGTATATCCACATGTGATATGAACTTAAAACCTCACCTCACATCATGCACAGAAATAGACTTAATGGTAACAGTTAAATAAACTTTTAAAAGAAAACATAGGTGAATATCTTTGATATCTTATTAAGCAAAGATTTCTTAGATACCAAATGCTTTGCCCATAAAAGAAAATATTTGATAAATTGGATCTCATCAAAATTCAAAATCTTTCACTTCAAAATTAATTATTAAGAAAACTAAAAATAGGACTAATAGTCTTGATACAAAATACACAGCTTTTTTTCATCAAAGAAGATATATGAATGGCTAATAAACAAATGAACAGTGCTTAACATAATTAGTCATTAGGGGAATAAATTAAAGTCACAATTTGATACTACTTAACACCTACTAAAATATCTCTAATAAATAAGGCAAACCAAAAACTTAAGACAATAGCAAAAGCTGATGAGGATACAGCAAAACAGAAACTCTCACACATTGCTGGTGGGAATATAAAATGGTGCAGTCATTAAAAAAAATTTGGCAGTTGTAAAAAAGTTAATTATAAAACTACCACATGACCCAGTATTTTAACTAGTAGCTATCCAACTAAGAGAAATGAAAGCCTATGTCACTGCATTTAACACAAACACTTGTTGCATTTGAATGTTAGTTGAAGCATTATTTATAATAGCCAAAACTAGAAACAATCAAAATGGAATGCTATTAGTTAATTATAGAAAATACTGTTATATGCTATGAACTTCAAAAATGCTATATTAAGTGACCATAAACAAGACACCACATATTATTTGAATCAATTTATATGACATGTTCTGAAAAGGCAATTGTACAATGAGAGCAGATAAATTAGTGATTGCCTGAGGCTGGAGTTGAAAGGGGATTAACTGTAAATGGACATGAGGGATCTTATTGGAGAGATGAATATGTTCTAAAACCAATTTATGGTGATGGTTGAAGCACTCAGTAAAGTTAATAAAGCTCATTAAATTGTACACATGAAATAAATTAATTTTATGTTATGCAAAAATGCCTTAATAAAACTGCTAAAATGTAATGTGTTAATAATGTTTGTAGAAGGACATGGAAGCTAGATATAAGTTTACTTGTACCTATCCTTATATTTTGATACAATTTTGGGATGTGAACAACATTATGACTTAATTTATTACATTTCATCCCATACAGCCCAGTGATGTGGAAATAGCAGTTAACTAAATGTCCTTGATAAAACTGATGGTTAAGGTGAAGATATAGACTGCAATACTTAAGCCCATCTACTTGTGTTGTGCCCAAGTCACGAGTCCCCGAGAGACTACCAAGGAGCCAATTCCAATGCAAACACAAAAGGGTCATTTATTTCAAGCTCGAGCTTGGACTCACACCCTTCACTGACATAGCGGGTCAGGAATGTGAGCTCTGAGCTCAGGGTAGGCAAGGTTTTTATGCATTACAGGTTCAGGAAGAGGGGATTCTAACTTGGCATAAGCTGATTGGGGATTTTGAAGTTAAATAATTGTTATTGGTTAAGTTCGGCTGGCCTAACCATGATGATGTAGCAGGAGTGTTGCTAGGGGAACTATCTGGGGTAGGGGTTTACAGGCCCCGGTGGCCATTTGTCCATGTTCTCAAGACACGTACATCTCATACACCTGGAAGCATCGGGCACAGATGGCCGGCCTTGAGATAAGACCTTCTTTTAATATCAGTTCCTGTGGTTAGGAAACTTTTCAAGGTTTCTTCCAGAGCCAGGCCCAGCTCAGGCCTCAGATGGAGATTAGGCACAAAAAACAGAGTCAGTCCTGTTCTGTCCTTCATTTAGGTTCACACAATCAGATTTGTTAAAATGGCTTCTTTTATGCTAACTCTAGGGTCTCACACTTGGACTTGGGTTTCAGTTTATCTAGATTGAATAGATGATCTGTATGCAGGATGTAAATTAAGAGAATACTATAGTAATTCATACTTTCTCTTTCAACAATACTGGGAAAATTGGCAATATTCCAAGGGCATATGTTAATAATTAATAAAAATGACAACTTAAGACTTTCAAGATGGCGGCATGAGAGGTGAGACAGAGAGCTCCTCCCAAAACCACAAATTGTACAAAAATACAATTAATTAATACAACTAAACTTAAAACAGCAACAAAAAATAAGACTGAGCCACACTGCAAACAGACCTCATGAACACAGCAGACCTCACAAAACAGGGTAAGGTAGGAAAGCCTTAATCTGGCAGGACCCAAGCCCTACCCCACCCCAGCTCACCGGCGGGAGAAAGAGAAACAGAGCAGGGGAGAGGGTGGAAGCCTGGGACTGCTGAACACCTAGTCCTGGAGATCTGCTTTGTGAGCAGAATCCTATAGTGTGTGGTGCTCTGGACGTTGGGGAGCTCGGACAAGTGGAGTGTATGAGAAATTGATCTTCAGACCATTTGTGGAGAACGGGACCCACACTCAGCCACTCTGTGTCAGAGGAAAGGCAGTCAGTCTGAGAGGCTTCCCAGCAGCCAGAGAGCTGCTGAAGGGACAGGATTTGCATGGAGCTTGCTGTGCGGGAGAAGGGAGAGCTGGACAAGATTGGGTGGTCGTGCTCTGCCCAGCTGGTTGGGAACTTTGTGGAGCTTCAGGTGCTCCATCCCCCTGGCTGCCTACTCAGCTCTGAGGCCCCCCACTGTGACAAACAGCCTGCCAAACCTTCCTACTGGACTGCAGGCACCTACTTGCAAACCAGCAGTCCCTGAACAGCCATCAGTGCAGCTAGAGGGAGACCCAGCCTACAACAGCTAGAGAGGCAAAGCACACAGGTTTACACGTGGGTGCTTGACCCACTGGCTCTGACACTGGAGACAGGCACCACAGATGGGAATCAGGAAACAGATCTTTCCTCCCCCTTGCCACCAGCTCCACTCCCCAACAACACCCAACCTCACTCTAGGGGCTGAGCACCTCCAGAGACTGGAGTTTCTGCACACTAGTGGGCAACACACAGAAATATGAAATGAAAAAAGAACATGGTTCAGACGAAAATCTCACAAACCCCAGAAAGAGGGCCAAATGAAAGCAAACTCACCAATTTTTCTGAAAGGGAGTTCAAAATAAAAATTATAAACATGTTTATGAAGGTACAGAAAAATATTCAAAAACTCAGGAAAGAATTTAAGTTGGACATTCAGTCATTAAGAAATTCCATATCTGAAATGCAACATACAATGGAGGGATTTAAAAGCAGATTAGATGTAGTAGAAGAGACGGCAAATGAAATAGAAATTAGAAAAGAGGAATTCAAAGAAGCAGAGGCACAGAAAGAAAAAATGATCTCTAAGAATGAAAGAATATTGAGAGAACTGTGTGACCAATCAAAATGCAACAATATCCACATTATGGGGGACCAGAAGAAGAAGAGAGAGAAAAAGGGATATAAAGTGTCTTTGAGGAGGTAATTGAAAACTTCCCCAATCTGGGGAAGGAGATAGTCTCTCAAGCCATGGAGGTGCACAGATCTCCCAACACAAGGGACCCAAGGAAGACAACATCAAGACATACAATAATTAAAATGGCAAAGATCAAGGATAAAGACAGATTTTTAAAGGCAGCTAGAGAGAGAAAAAATATCACATAGAAAGGAAAACCCATTAGGCTATCATCAGACTTCTCAGCAGAAACCTTACAGGCCAGAAGGGAGTGGCATGATATATTTAATGCAGTGAAGCAGAAGGGCCTTGAACCAAGACTATTTTACCTGGCAAGGTTATCATTTAAATTTGAAGGAAGGATTAAACAATTTACAGATAAGCAAAATCTGAGAGAATTTACCTCCCCAAAACCACCTCTACAGTGCATTTTGGAGGGACTCCTATAGATGGAAGTATTCCTAAGGCTAAAAAGATGTCACCCAAGAGAAGACAGAGTGCATAATATAATTCATAAAATACAAAGAATGGAGGAGGAAGAAAAAGGAGGAAAAAAAGAAAAAGAACCTTTAGGTTGTGTTTGTAATAGTATACGAAGTAAGTTAAATTAGACTGTTAGATAGTAAGGGAGTTGCTCTTGAACCTTTGGTAAACACGAATCTAAAGCCTGCAATGGCAATAAGTACGTACGTATCGACAATAATCCTAAAATAAATGGTCTGAAGGCACCAATCAAAAGACATAGAGTTACTGAATGGATAAAAAACAAGACCCATCTACACACTGCCTCCAAAAGACTCACTTTATACCCAAAGACATACACAGACTAAAAGTGAAGGGATGGAGAAGACATTTCATGAAACTAATAGAGAGAAAAAAGCAGGAGTTGCAGTACTTATATCAGGCTAAATAGACTTCAAAACAAAGAAAGTCACAAGAGACAAAGGAAAGAAGGACAATCCCAAATGAACAGTCTAAACTCATAATTAATGAATCTAGAAAAGTAAGAAGAAATGAGGCCCAAAGTCAGTAGAAGGAGGGACATAATAAAGATTAAAGCAGAAAGAAATGAAATTGAGAAGTATGAAACAACAGAAAGAATCCATGAAAGCAGGAGCTGGTTCTTTAAGAAAATAAACAAAATTGATAAACCCTTAGCCGGACGTATAAAGAAAAAAAGAGAGTCTACACACATAAACAGAATCAGAAATGAGAAAGGAAAAATCACTACGGACACCACAGAAATACAAAGAATTATGAGAGAATACTATGAACAATTATATGGTAACAAACTGGATAACTTGGAAAATATGGACAACTTTCTACAAAAATACAACCTTCGAAATGTGACCCAGGAAGAAACAGAAAATCTGAATAGACGAATTGCCAGCAAAGAAATTGAATTGCTAATCAAAAAGCTACCTAAGAACAAAATGCCTGGACCAGATGGTTTCACTGCTGAATTTTATCAAACATTTAGTGAGGACCTAATACCCATTCTCATTAAAGTTTTCCAAAAAGTAGAAGAGGAGGGAATACTCCCAAACTCATTCTACAAGGCCAACATCACTTTAATACCAAAACCAGGCAAAGACACCACAAAAAAAGAAAATTACAGACCAATATCCCTGATGAACATAGATGCAAAAATACTCAACAAAATATTAGCAAACCGAATTCAAAAATACATCAAAAAGATCATCGAACATGATCAAGTGGGATTCATCCCAGGGATGCAAGGATGGTACAATATTCGAAAATCCATCAAGGTCATCCACTACATCAACAAAAAGAAGGACAAAAACCATATGATCATCTCCATAGATGCTGAAAAAGCATTCGACAAAATTCAACATTCATTCATGATAAAAAATGTCAACAAAATGGGTATAGAGGGCAAGTATCTCAACATAATAAAGGCCACATAGGAAAAACCCACAGCAAACATTATATTTAACAGCGAGAAGCTGAAAGCATTTCCTTTAAGATCGGGAACAAGACAAGGATGCCCACTCTCCCCACTTTTATTCAACATAGTTCTGGAGGTCCTAGCCACAGCAATCAGACAACACAAAGAAATAAAAGGCATCCAGACTGGCAAAGAAGAAGTCAAACTGTCTGTTTCCTGACGACATGATATTGTACATAAAAAACACTAAAGAATCCACTCCAAAATTACTAGATCTAATATCTGAATTCAGCTAAATTGCGGGATACAAAATTAATACACCGAAATCTGTTGCATTCCTATAAACTAACGATGAACTAGCAGAAAGAGAAATCAGAAAAACAATTCCATTCACAATTGCATCCAAAGTAATAAAATACCTAGGAATAAACCTAATGAAGGAAGTGAAAGACCTATACCCTGAGCACTACAAGACACTCTTAAGAGAAATTAAAGAGGACACTAATAAATGGAAATTCATCCCATGATCTTGGGTAGGAAGAATTAATATTGTCAAAATGACCATCCTGCCTAAACAATCTACAGATTCAATGCATTCCCATCAAAATACCTATAGCTTTCTTCAATGAACTAGAGCAAATAGTTCTAAAATTCATATGGAACCACAAAAGACCCTGAATAGCCAAAGCAATCCTGGGAAGGAAGAATAAAGCAGGGGGAATTACACTCTCTGACTTCAAGCTCTACTACAAAGCTACAGTAATCAAGATAATTTGGTACTGGCACAGGAACAGACCCATAGACCAGTGGAACAGACTAGACAGCCCATATATAAACCCAAGCATATATGGTCAATTAATATACGATAAAGGAGCATGGATATACAATGGGGAAATGACAGCCTCTTCAACAGCTGGTGTTGGCAAAACTGGACAGCTACATGTAAGAGAATGAAACTGGATTATCTAACCCCATACACAAAAGTAAACTCAAAATGGATCAAAAACCTGAATGTAAGTCATGAAACCATAAAAGTCTTAGAAAAAAATATAGGCAAATATCTCTTGGACATAAACATGAAAATCTTCATGAACATATCTCCCCAGACAAGGGAAACAAAAGCAAAAATGAACAAGTTGGACTATATCAAACTGAAAAGCTTCTGTACAGCAAAGGATACCATCAGTAGAACAAATAGACATTCTATAATATGGGAGAATATATTCATAAATGACATATCCGACAAGGGATTGACATCCAAATTATATAAAGATCTCATGCACCTCAACAAACAAAAAGAAAATAAGCCAATTGAAAAATGGGCAGAGGACCTGAACATACACTTTTCCAAAGATGAAATTCAGATGGCCAACAGGCACATAAAAAGATGCTCCACATCACTAGTCATCAGAGAAATGCAAATTAAAACTACAGATATCACCTCACACCAGTTAGGATGGCCGCCAACCGAAAGACAAATAACAAGAAATGTTGGTGAGGATGTGGAGAAAGGGGAACCCTCCTACACTGCTGGTGGGAATGTAAATTAGTACAACCATTGTGGAAAGCAGTATGGAGGTTCCTCAAAAACCTCAAAATAGAAATACCATTTGACCCAGGAATTCCACTCCTAGGAATTTATCCTAAGAATGCAGCATCTCAGTTTGAAAAAGACATATGCACCCGTGTTTATCGCAACACTATTTACAATAGCCAAGAAATGGAAACAACCTAAGTGTCCATCAGTAGGTGAATGGATAAAGAAGTGACATATATGCACAATGGAATATTATTCAGCCATAAGAAGAAAATAAATCCTTCCATTTGGAACAACATGGATGGAGCTAGAGGATATTATGCTCAGTGTGATAAGCCAGGTAGAGAAAGACAAGTATCGAATGATTTCAATCATCTGTGGAGTATAAGAACAAAGAAAAAAACTGAAGGAACAAAACTGCAGCAGACTCACAGAACCCAAGAATGGACTAACAATTACCAAAGGGAAAGGGACTGGGGAAGAGGGGTGAAAGGGAGGGATAAGGGGGAAAAAGGGCTATTACATTTAGCACACATAATGTAGCGGGAGTGGGGGTGGGGTGGTGGGATACAGGGAAGGCAGTATAACACAGAGAAGACAATTAGTGATTTTATAACATCCTACTACGCTGATGGACTGTGACTGCAGTGGGGTGTGTGGTTGGGACTTGATAATAGGGGGAGTCTAGTAACCATAATGTTGCTCATGTATTGTATATTAATAATAGCAAAAGAAAATTTAAAAAAATCTTTTAGGGTTTTGGAGTTATTAAATTACATTATGAAATAAATAATTAGGTTAGTCTTAATAAAAAAATGACAACTTAAAGTCAATACTTGTTCAATTAGTCATATGAATTATTCTAATATTTACAACTTCTTTCACCACCCTTTGACTCATTACTCTACGTGATTTTCTCACCAAAAAATGAAAAGGTTTAACAACATAAAAGAGAGCAAATAGAAGAGAGCATTAGAAAAATTGCATGTATAAGGGTTTTCAAAATGAGTTTCAAAGAAATCCCAACACAGATGCCAGTATTTTAGTTTTCACTAGATTCAAAGGGTGATATCATTACTTTGACACAGTTTTTATAATAATTCCCTAAAACTTAATGGAGATGCTGATTATAATATAAGCTTCTAAATGGAGATAACATTTTAGAATCAACATAAAAGTTCAGCTGGAATATAGGCAAGCAGAAACACTAGTGCAAGGTTTCAGAACCTAACTTAGTTATATTTCACCTTGAATGACAGAGATTAATATCTATAAATTATGTTTTGCCTTGATTTGGGAATGAGAAAAGAATTCTATCAGATTCAAGCAATTTTCTCAGTAAACGTGGTTCAGTGAATCAGATTTCTTTTCTATGTTAGAGCTTGGTGGATACAAATGCTTTTTACAACCTATCTAAGAAATGGAAACGTTAAACTCTTAGCAATTTTAATGATTATATATATATATATATACACACACATATACATAAAACTTATGCCTAAAAAATGTGAAATTAATAGCAAGCAACACGTTTTCCATTATTTAACTTTTCTTATGATAGAAATAATTTCATTCAGTATAATACTTTTTGGAAAATTCATCTGTTCAGTTTGGATTTCAAATGCAGCCATAATAAAATAATTATTTCAAATACTAATTTAATTATAAAAACTAGTATCCTACTACAGTAAAATTTTTTTAATCTTTTCAAGAATATAATCATAGCATGAAAGAAGTAACCAGAAGATTTGACAGAGCCTTTGTCTGTAGATCAAGTATTTCCAACAAATTATATTAATAATATCATTTCTGGATGCGCCTGAGGATTACTATACAACAGCCAACATTTATTGAGTGTTTACTATGTGATGAAGCATTATAATTGCTTTTCATTAGTTCATAAATTCATTGGACAGATATTTATCTGGTACTCCTGTGTAACAGAAAGTATTCTAGGATTTGGGGATCATGAATAAACAAAAATAGAAAAAGTAAAATCTTTAAATTCATGAATAATTCTGGGAAGGGAGGCAGGCAAGGAAAAAATAAGCATAATTCTAGGCTACTTTAATGCTGTCATTTACCTGATATTCCAAGGTGTAACCAGAATATTTTTCACACTGTTGGGTTACTAGTGGTATCAGGCTGACAGTGATTATTAGATATATCAAGACTTCTGTGATAAAATACAGAGAAAAACCACAGAGCTGTGTAATGTAGACATGTTGAAATAGTAACTAAGCATATAGAATCAGAATGTGATAAGTGCCACAGGAAATAAAATTGGGCACCATAACAGGTATTTAGAGTATTGGGATACTTTGAATTTTCATTGAGGCATTCAGAAGAAGTGTCATTTGATACAGCGTTATCCAAAGAAAAGTTAGTAAACCATAAGGTTAGTTAGGAGAAAATAGTTCTCAAAAGCAGGAAGAACCAGTGTGCAAAAGCCAGTTAAAGCAAGCTTAGAATGTTCAGAGATAATGAGGAAATAAAACTATCTGGAGTGTAGTAACCTAGGTAGAGAGTAATAGAAGGTGAAGTAAAAAAAAAAAAATGCAAGAGAGGGGAAAAAAAGAAGGCTGAGCAGGAAAACAAGGAAGAAACCTCCTCCCACACTCACACCAAGGAACCAACTATAGCAAATACAAGTAACACTTAAAATGACCAGAAGCCTGCAGAACAGACCATCTATATCTGGTGAAGAAGAGAAGACCACACAGAGAAGAGTGAAGTGGCAGAGCCATAATTAAACAAGACACCAGCCCTTCTTCCATCCCAGTCTACAGGCAAGAGGAAGAAGAACAGAACTGGAAGGGGATAAGTGCTCAGGAACTCTGCACACCTGGCCCTGGAGATCTGCTGTGAGAACACAAGTCCACATTTCATTGGGTTTTGGTGATTAGCGGGGCTGTACACTAGGGAGATTTGGAGCACTCTGGGAGGCTGACTCCAGTCACTGAGGAGGATGGGCACATTCCACAAGTCCCACTGAGACCCAACACAGAGGTGGTAGTTTAAAAGATTTTCCAGCAGCAGGAGGGGGCCCAGAGGGGTGAGGGTTAAGGGGAGCTCTCTTCACAGGAGAAAGGGCAGGTAGACTACCGTTCCCCAGACCTCCCTTGGCTAACAGGTTGAGCACTTGAGGAAGCCTCAAATGCTCCCTCCTCCTCACATGTGGCTCTGCCCCTAGGCAACTCCCTCCACATGTGTCAGAATGCCTACTCACTCAGCCAACCAGCATCACTCTTTTCTGTCTGGCAGGCAGAGGGAGGCAATCCCAGCTTTCTCAGCCCTGTCTCAGCCAAACTGGGGAGGTACCTGTGGGAGCCAGCTCTGAGAACTTTTCCTTCTCCTGGGCAGCTCAGCCCAGTGCCTGTGTCTCTCTACCACCTCACATCTTGCCACCTCATACCTTGCCACCTCATACCTGCCTCAGAGACACATGACCACCCCTCCCACCCCACTAGCTTAAACAGCACCACTACTTATGCTTGGCAGGAAGAGGGTGGCCCCACCCACAAGGATCACAGCAGAGGTGATGCTGCTCTGCTTACAAAGGGCCAGCTGAGCCAAACTGCCATCCTCAGAAGAATGAGATAGATCACTGCTGGAAGACAGACAGAAAGGCATCCACAATAATAGCCCACCAACAGCAACTGGGGCTCCACCACAAAGAACTAAGCACTGGAGAATAAACAGTCTTGAGCGGCTGACTGCCACAGGACACCTTCCTTCATAAAGCCATTACTCTCTAGGTCAGGAAGCACAGCAGATCTATCTAACACAAAGGAAGAAACAGAAACCCTGACAAAGTGAGACAGAAAAATACATTCCAAACAAAACTGCAGGATAAGATACCAGAAAGAGGACTGAATGAAATGGAGATCACCAATTTTTTTTTGATAAATATTTCAAAGTATCAGTCAAAAATATGTTCACTGGTCTGCAGAAAAGCATTGAAGATCTCAGGGAGGACTTCAATGAAGAGACACAAGAGTTGTAAAAGCCATTCAGAGCTGAAGAATATGGTAACTGAAATGAAATATACAAAGGAGGGAATGAATAACAGATGGCTGCAAGTAGAGAAGACAATCAATGAGATGGAAATCAGAGAACAGGAAAACAATGAAGCTGAGTAACAGAGAGAAAAAAGAATCTCTAGGAACAAAAGAATACTGAGAATTGTGTGACAACTTCAATGAAAAAACATTCACATAGCAGGTATACCAAAAGGAGACAAGAGAGACAAAGGGATGGATAGCGTCTTTAAAGAAATAATTATTGAAAATGTCCCCAACCTGGGGAACGAAATAGATACACAAGTCCTGGATACTCAGAGAACCCCTAACAAAAGGAAACCCTGGAAGACAACACCAAGATATATAATAATTAAAAGATTAAGGATAAGGAGAGAGTATTGAAAGCAGCCAGAGAGAGAAAAAAAGAATGCTTATAAAGGAAACCCTATCAGGCTATCAGAAGACTTCTCAGCAGAAACTTTATAAACCAGAAGGGAGTGGCATGAAATATCTAATGTATTGAAACAGAATGATCTTCAACCAAGAATCTTCTACCCAGCAAGATTATCATTCAATTTTGAAGGAAGGATTAAATAATCACCAGATAAATGAAGGCTGAAGGAATTTATAGTCACTAAACAAGCATTATAGCATATGTCAAAGCAACTTCTGTAGATGGAAATGTTCTTATGCCTAAATAGTTTTGACCAGTGAAAATAAACCCACAGTAAAGATAGTAGAACAATTACTTACAAGCAAGTACAGAATTAAAACAAAAATAGTAAGAGCAACTATACACAAAATCAAGAGATACAAAAAATGCAGATTATGATATCTAATACAAAAAGTATGGAAGAGGAAGAAGAATAACAAAGAAGTAATTTTAGATTGTGTTTGAAACAGAACAATCATCAATTTAATATAGACTATTATATAGTAAGGAAGCTATCCATGAACATTATGGTAACCACAAACCTAAAAACTATAATAGATATACAAAAAATTAGAAAAGAGAAATCCAGTCACAACACTAGAGAAAACCATCAAATAACAAGAGAAGAGCATAAGAAGTGAAGAAAGCAACAGTCAGGAACTACAAAAACAAACAGAAAACAATTAATGAAATGGCAGTAAGTACATAACTATCAATAATTACATTAAATGTAAATGGACTGAATGCACTAATCATAAGACATAGAGCAGCAGCAGAATAGATAAAGAAACAAGACCTGTTTATATGTCACCTACTAGTGACACATTTCAGACCTAAAGACATACACAGATTGAAAGTGAAAATGGAAAAAAGATATTTCATGCAAAAATAGGGAGAAAAACTGGAGAAGCAGGATTTAGACAAAATAGAATTCAAAACAAAGAAACAAGAGCCAAAGGACCTTACCTAATGATAAAGGGATCAGTCCAACAAGAGGACATAGCCATTATAAATATCTATGCACCCAACATAGGAGCACCTAGATATGTAAAACAAATACTAACAGAATTAAAGGGGGAAATAGACTGCAGCACATTCATTTTAGGATATTTTAACATACCACTCACACCAATAGACAGTTCAACCAGACAGAAAATAAGTAAGGAGGCAGAGGCACTGAACAATATAGAACAGATGAACTTAACAGATATTTACGGAATATTCCACCCAAAAGCAGCAGGACACACATTTTTCTCAAGTGCATGTGGAACATTCACCAGAATAGATCACATACTATACCACAAAAAGAGCCTCAATAACTTAAAAACTGTTGAAATTTTATCAAGCAACTTCTCAGACCCCAATAGCATGAAACTAGAAATAAATTACACAAAGAACAAAAAAGCTTACAAACACATGGAGGCTAAACAACATGATGCTAAATAATCAATAAAGAAATCAAAGCAGAATCAAGCAATACATGGAGACAAATGAAAACAAAAATAAAACATTCCAAAATTTGTGGGATGCCACAAGAGCAGTTCTAAAAATGAAGTACACAGCAATACAGGCCTACCTTAAAAACAAGAACAATCCCAAATAAACAGTCTAAACTCACAATTAAAGAAACTAAAAATAGAAGAAAAAATAAAACCCAAAGTCAGTAGAAGGTGAGACATAATAAAGATCAGAGCACAAACAAATGAGAGAAAAATAAAACAATAGAAAAATATCAGTGAAACCAAGAACTGTTGAGGAAATAAAAAAAGACAACTCCTAGCTACACTTGTCGAGAAAAAAGGAAAGAATACACAGAGAATCAAAAAAGAATAGTCACAATGGATACCATGGAAATACAAAGACTTATTAGAAAATTCTATGAAAAATTATATGCTAACAAACTGGACAACCTAGAAGAAATGGACAAACTCCTAGAAAAACACAAACTTCCAAGACTGACAAAGGAAGAAAAAGAAAATCTGAACAAACCAATTACCAGCAATAAAATTGACTTTGTATTTAAAAAACTCCCAATAAACAAAAGTCTTGATCCAGATGGCTTCACAGTAGAATTCTACCAAACAAAGAAGAGCTAATATCCATCTTTCTTAAAGTGCTCGAAAATCTAGAAGAGGAGTAAACACTTCCAACTCATTCTATGAGGCCAGCATCACTTTAATACTGAAACCAGACAAAGACACTACAAAATGAGAAAGTTATACACCAATATCCCTGATGAACACAGATGCAAAAATCCTCAACAAAATATTAGCAAACCAAATAAAATACATCAAAAGGACTATCCATCAGAACCAAGTGGGATTTATTCCAGGGATGCAAAGATGGTCCAATATTTGTAAATCAATCAACATCATACACATTATCCAACATTACCCAAAAGGGTAAAAATCACATGATCATCTCTATACATGCTGAGAAATCATTTGACACAATTCAACATCCCTTTATGATAAAAACTCAACAAAATGGGTATAGAGGGTACAAACCTCAATACAATAAAGACTATACACTACAAACCCACAGCTAACATTATACTGGATGGTGAAAAGCTGAAAACTCTTCCTCTAAGATCAAGAACAAGACAAGGATGTTTACTCTCACCACTACCATTCAACAAGTATTGGAGATCTTAGCCATGGCAATTAGACAACACAGATAAAAAGTATCGAAATTGGTAAGGAAGAAGTTAAACTGTGACTATTTGCAAATGATATATTATATATAGAAAAACCCAAAGACTCCACTAAAAACTATTAGTATCTATTAAGTGGATTCAGCAAAGTTTCAGGATACAAAATTAATACACAGAAACCTGTTGCACTCCTATATATTAATAATAAATTAGCAGAAAGAGAAATCAGGAAAACAACTCCATTTACAATTGCATCAAAAAGAATAAAACACCTAGGAAACAATCTAACCCATGAGGTGAAAGGATTTTAGTCTGAAACTAAGACACTCATGAGATAAATGAGCACAAATAAATGGAAATCTATCCCATGCTTACGGAGGGGAAAAATTAATACTGTCAAAATGGTCATCTAGCCAAAGCAATTTGGAGATTCAATGCAATTCCTATCAAAACTCCAATGGCATTTTTCAATGAACTAGAGCAAATCATGCTAAAATTCATATGGAACCACAAAAGACCCCAAATATCCAAAACAGTCCTGAGAAAGAACACAGCTGGAGTATCACATTCCCTGACTTCAAGCTATACTACAAAGTGTCAGTAATCAAAACAGTATGGTACTGGCACAAGAACAGACCCATAGATCAATGGAACAAAATAGAAAGCCCAGATATAAATCATGTATATATGGTCAATTAATATACAAAAAAAGAACAATGAGTATACAATAGGGATAAAAAAAGCCTCTTCAATAACTGGTGTTGGGACAAGGAGCCAGCTTTACAAAAGTGAATGTAACTGGATTCTGGTTTAACTCTGTGCACAAAAGTAAACTCAAAATGGATCAAAGACCTGAATGTAAGATACTGAAACCATAAATCTTTAGAAGAAAGTATGAACAAAAATCTCTTGAACACAATCATGAGCAATTTTTTTCCTGGACGCAACTCTTCAGGAAAGTAAACAAAATAAAAAATGAACTAGCGGGACTATATCAAACTAAAAAGCTTCTGTATAGCAAAGGACACCATAAGCAGAACAAAAAGGCAACATACAATATGGAAGAATATATCTGTAAAAGACTTATCTGATAAGTGGTTAACATCCAAAATATATAAAACACATATACCTCAACACCAAAAACGAAATAACTCAAATAAAAAATGGTCAGATGATTTGAAAAGACATTTTTCCAAAGCAGAAATACAGATGGCCAAGAGACACATGTAAAGAGGCTCCACATCACTAACCATCAAGGAAATGAAAATCAGAAACACAATGAGATATCACCTCACACCAGTTAGAATGGTCACTATCCAAAGACAGGGAATAACAAGTGTTGGTAAGGAAGTAGAGAAAAGGGAACCTTCCTACTCTGTTGGTAGGAATATGAATTGATGAAGCCACTGTGGAAAGAAATACGGAGGTTCCTCAAAAAACTAAAAATGGGAATACCACTTGACCCAGTAATTTCACTTCCAGAAAATTATCCAAATAAAAGACTATCCCTGTTTTGAAAAGATGCATGCACCCCTATGTTAATTGACACATTATTTACAACAGCCAATATATGGAAGCAACCAAAATGTCCTTCAGTAGATGAATGGTTAAGGAAGATATACATATACACAATGGAATATTATTCAGCCATTAAAAAAAAAGAAATATTGCAATTTGAGACAACATGGATAGACTTAGAGGATATTATGCTAAGTGAAATAAGCCAGGCAGGGAAAGACAAATAACCATATGATTTCACTTGTTTGTGGAATATAAAAACAAAACAAAACAAAATGAACAAAACAGCAGTAGACCCATAGAAACCAAGAAGTGTCTGGTGGTTACCATGGGGGAGTTGTTGGGGTGGGTAGGTGGGAAGGGTGGGGAGGACAAAAGAACACAAAAATTCTCAGTCTTAATATAAGTTGGTCATGAGGTGGTAGTACAGTATGGAGAATATAGTATAGTAGATGATTCTGTAATGTCTTCCTGTATTGACAGATAGTAACCACACTAGAGAGGGTAAGTCTTTATTAATATGGGTAACAGTTAAACTACTGTGTTATATACTTAAAACCAATATAAGATTATATATCAATGATATTTCAGTACAAAGGAAAAAAATGCAAGAGAGGAGGAATATAAATGTATGTAAGGCCTCAAAGTCCATTGTAAAGAACTACCGGATGATAAGTGACAGAGAGCTGACATCATTATTTTCACAGGGTCACCCTATGTTTGTGTTGAGGATGAATTACAATAATACAAAGGTAAAAACAAGAAGATCAGTTAGGATATTATTGCAAAAATAATGGCAAGAATAACGGACATTTTGGCCTAGGATGTAGAGGAAGAGATATTTTCAAAGTAAAACCAAGAAGAATTCTGGAAAGAACAAATGTAGGACATAAATTGATTGCAGGGGTTGGGTCATTAGCAATAGGAAGTATGGCAAAGTTTGGAGATGGAAATGCAAATTACTAAATTGAATTATAAGAGATTGTATTATAATATAAACTTGTTACAAATAAATTAAATTCGGTGATAAAATATGTAGCTTAGTTTTGTCATGCAATTTGAATTCAAGGATCTGATTGCAAATACTTTTTCCATGCTTGATCTCCTTCAAATTTTCTGTCCAAGGCTTATGCTCCAGACAGTCTAGATAATTTGTTACTACCAAGACGAGGACTTTTATCTTCACTTGCCTTTATTCATAAAGTTTTATCTTCTTGGAGTAATTTTACCTTTCCCTATTCCAGCTTGAAGAAAGTTTACTCCTCCTTCAAGTTATAATTGATATTGCCACCTTTTTCCAATCCATCCCTGGATGTTTCATCATTCTCTTTTGTGTTACTGGATACTTGTAAGCATCTATCTTACTTTGCTTTTTATTAGTCTCAAGGTTAAAAAAAGCATGTTCTAGATAGGTCTAAATTCTGACTCCACCACTTAGTAAGTATGACATCTTGGGAAAATTATTTTTCTTCGTGTTTTCTTTTCCCCAACCACAAAATCATACAACAAATGACACCTAATTCACGGAGTTGTTGTAAAGAATAAATAATATACACAAAGCATTTTACTTAGTTCCTATAAAGAGCAAGCTATCAATAAATGTAAGCTATTCTACTACTTTCTATATTCACTTTTATCAGTATTTAGATTATTAATTTCATGATGTCAGGGCTCACAGGAATTACAAAGTTTTCAGATACTGATTACTTTATGAATTTATATTCAATTCTATTAATACCCACATCCTTTCAGTATGTACCTCTCATAAAATAATCAAACTGTAAAAAGCACAACTTTATTCTCAGTTATCTTCATTTGGCTTCTTAAACACAACTTCCCTGTTTCCAAGTGCCTTGTGACTAATACACTTACCTAATAAATTATAACCCATGATCAATTTTATTGATCAAAGAAAAATACATAATTTATGACAAAATTTACTTTATCACACAGATTTTTTTATCTATTAAAATGCACTTCACAATTGGCTACCCAATTTTTGTGCTAAAATAAGTTCATTCAGAAAATGAATTATAAAAATGTGTCCCATCTTAAGACAAACATTTACAAACATGTTTTCTTGCTTGGTAAAAATAGTATGTTGACTGGTTGAAATTTTACTCTCAACTGATAGTTATTTTTTTTATAAAATCACACTGAGTTAATTGCATATTTTAGTGTTGTTGTCAAATATGCTGCCAAACTTACTCCTTCATCAAAATTGTCCTTTTTTTCCCCTGCAAATTCAACACTTTATTTCATATTGATTAATTTTCTGGCAAAAATTACATTTTCCAAAAATTATTATTTGCAAAATTCTCTGTTGTGTATTTTTTCTTTGGCTTCTCCAGTGTGGGTTAAAAGAAAAAAAAAAGAACTTCGTATCAAGTAGCCAACTCCAGGTATCACGTAATTTCTATGACTAAAAGATACAGATAATTTGCTTGTTTTCCCAGAGAGGCGGGCAGGCGGCCAAACCTCACAACCAAAATTAGTTCCCAATTTAGTGTTCTATGTCATTTCACAAGGACTAGAATGAAAAATGAGACATTGTACATGTTAACTCTGAGGAAAATTATCACTTCACCTTGTATAGGGCGTCTTTATGGGATGAAATCAGAGGAGATAAATCATCTTGCTCTGTGACAGATCTGCCTGTCATCTAGGGGAAAGATGTCCCATAGTAAGAGGGCAGGCACTGTTTCAGTTTCCCTCAGGTTATGACCAGATATATTTTATGTCTCAAAATAATTATAGTAATTTCAAAATGGAGATGATGTATGCAGGACACACTTCTCAAGTAGATTTTTCCAAATGACATTTTAAGTGTATGGATATAAATACAAATAGAGATGCATACATATTTGCAAACCACAGGTTCCCTTGAAATGATTAAAGAAAACATTTGCTGAGTGGTTACCATGATCAGGCATTGTAATGGCCTGCGATGATCAATATATGTAAATGAATATGCCCAAGAATGAGGCAGGAAATCAGCTTACATTTAAATATCTACAAAGCTGGTCATATATTAAAATCTCTCACATAATTTATTTGAAATTTAAAGTACTTTTGGGAAAAGGTGCATTAACTAGGAATGATATCACTACAAATTAAATTTTGTAAACATGTAGATGTGACCTTATGGAAATACTAACGATGAAGGCAAAGATATTTTATCCAGATTTTCTGTTTAATCCTGTGCTCTGGCATAACAATTGAGAGTTTTGGTTGCTGTTTTACTAAAATGAGTATTTTAAAAAGTAATAGAGGAAGTGTTTAATGGGGATCCAAATTCATGGCTTTAGAAATAATAATTAGCCCAGATGTTCAATGAATGGGTCTTTGTGGCTTGAGATAAAATGCTTAACAGCAGCATCCTGACCATTTTAAAAAAAGTTGTATCTCAGACTCATAAACAAGGAGAACAGACTGGTAATTGCCATAGGGGAAGGATGGGGGAACAGGGAAAATAGTTGAAGGAGATAAAGAGGTACAAACTTCACAATTATAAAATAAAAATAAATTAAGTCATGGAGATAAAAAATAATGTCCAGAATATAGTCAATAATATTATCTTTGTATGGTGATAGTTGGTAACTACACTTACCAAGGTATTTCAAATGTATATAATTGTTAAATCATTATGTTGCATACCAGAAACCAATATAACATCATATATCAATACCTCAATAAAAAATTTTTAAGAGTATAGGGGCTGTAACTCACATTTTCAAAGGAAGTCCAAATCAATGCTAGATAATTCAAAAGTAGCTCTAAATTTCATAAACTAAAGCCATATAAACTGCTAGAAACTAAAAAAGTAGCTATAATATTTTAAAGTTATGTTGTGAGAAGTCTAAATATTTATTTTGTTCTAGGATTCTACTCTAGTTTAGACAAAAAAAACCTTTTTGAAATCATGTTGTAAAGTAGAGACTCAGGGATCTCATATTTCTGGTGACTTGATTTTTATAAAAAATATATATATTAAAATTTTAAATTTAAGAATAGATTAATGCTCCCATGCAAAACTTTTTATAACTCATTAAAAATTATCCATCACTAACATTGAATAGCATAAAGTAGTTAAAATAAGTCAAAATAATCATTTAGGTTTGCCCTCCTGAGGAAAGCCATAGAGTGGTTAGTCTATCTGTGATTTTTCTCTAAGCTTTCATTAAATCTCTTCTTTATATCATAGTAATAATAGATCAGGGCTCATTGTTTATCATGTATTCACCATACGTATTTGGAGGACCTCCTCTTGCTTGGCTCTTGTGCTGGGCATTAGATATATGATATAGTAAACAAAGCAGACATGTCATTTCAGAGCTTGAATTTTAGTGATTATAGATTTAGTTCATATCGTTGATTGTTTAGGACTATTGCAACTCTAATATGTTAGTGTTATTTGAGCCAGACAGAGGGCAGTTCAGATCGGGACCAGATAGAACAGCAGGACAAAGGAGATGTTGAGAGATGGTCAAAAGCTAAACCTAGAAAGGCCATCAACACCAGGAGCACTACCACTAGTTTCAAACAAAATAATCCGATTTAGGGATTATGGTTCAGAGTGCATGTTAATTCTGATATAACTGATGGAGGGGAGTAATTTAGGAATTGGCTCCAAAATGAACTAGGATGAAAGACATTCACTGACTCTTGTGTAAGGGCAAAGCAAAAACTCCATCTGATAGCATTCATCTTTCACTTCTCCGTTCACTCCACTTATTTATCAAAAATTACTGAGCATGTTGCTTATGCCAGGCTTCTTCTATTTCTTGGTATTGAGTAGTAAAACGAACTGAAAAGAGTCCCTGCCTTCATGGAACTTACATTCTTCTGGAGAAATAAAGATAATAAATATTCTATATATTTATATTATAGTACTATATATGTAAATCTATATAGATAAAGATTATGTGTTATATACATATTACATTATATATTGGTATACTGTCTATATCCATTTTTCTATATACCTCTATTTACTGAAATAGAGAAATAATAAAAAAAAAGAAAACTGGGATATCAGATGGTAGGAGTGAAGTGGAAAGTTAGAAGGTTTATAAATGATTTCTCCTTTGTTTTTAAATTAAGCTTCTTTCCCAGAGATCTTGGACATGATATCTCACATGTTCCCAGTTCTCCAAATATTCTACTCTCTCCTCTTTCTCTGCTTTTAAAGATCCTGTTTTATCTACTTCAGTGCTATTCCTAAACTTGTTTAATTTCAGATTAAAAAAAAACGAGGTTTGCTTCACAGTCCCGGTTAACGTGACAGCCTCTGTATTATATGTCCTTTCACCTGGGCGGGTTAGCTGAGAACCCTAAAATGTGCTCACTGATCATAGGAGTTTACTGCCATGAGAATTCCTCAACTCTCTTCAACATTTAAACAAAACAACTTTTTTTAATTTCACTATTTATTGATTACCTAACATCAAGTTTTCTGTCAGATTTTCTTTTTCCATTATGGGACCTCTTAGTTCAACATCAATTTTTTTGAAGAAGCAGGCTTCATGTTTAAGGAATAGTAATTTTACCCCAGAAATCATTGGAGGCCAACATTATAGTTCTGCAACCTAGGGCAAGGGAGAAGGATTCAAGATACAGAAGACTTCCCTTAGAATAAAGGGGAAATTTATGTTCTTTATTTTTTAAATGTAATTTTATGACTATATATTTATAGTAAATCTGAAATGGTACTATGGATATTGAAAAGAGGCCTTTTTGGACACAGAAATAATGTTGTAAATTTTCCTCTTAGCAGCAAAATAATGAATTTATAGCATATATTCATGTGGAATATATAGCATATCATATACAGCATAATGAAGGCCATTATGAGCAAAGGTAATTAGTAGAATTTAGGCTGCATTTGCATATGCACCAGCAGAGAAATTGTTGCTGTTAATTTCAATAGCAACTTTAGTAAATAAGATTAGCTTTAACATAGGGTAAATGTGTTTTTGCTTTATGAGTGCTTTTTACACATAATGTTTAAGCAAGAATTATACTGTTTGCATCATTGCAAATAATATTTCATTGGCAATTTATCTCCTTGCCTTGGGAAACATACCATTCAAATCTAAAGTCCATCTATCTAGTAGACTGACCTAAAATGCAGATGTGAATATTGTACAATTGTATTTAAAATACATCTTTGGTTTCCCCGAATCTCAGGGAAAAATATCAAAATTTCTTTCCTTCAATGCCTGTCATGTGACAGCTGCATACCTATCTTTCCATCTACATTTCTTTTCAATGCCAGAGAAACAGTGTCTTTTCAATCCAACTACAGTTTTGCAGCTGCACCTACTTCAGGTATTCATGGTTTTGTATGTTATTCCCCAGGTTTATAAAACTTATTCCCATTTCTTATTATTCTGTCTCCAGTGCCCTATATTTTAATATCAGCTGACATTTTATTTCCTTCAGGATTAGTGATCTGCCTTCCATGTTAGTGATCTATCATTCCCAGGCTGGGAGAAATAAGTAAGCTCCCCTAGTATCTTGCATGTAATCTTAGTTGAATTTTGGTCACAAGTACAATTTCTACATTATACTTGCATATTTGCTTGTCTGTCCTTAGTATTGTTGTGTGACATCTTATAGCCTTTGTGATTTTTTAGTATACACATATTTTAGGAGTCATGACTCAGTCCCTGCTCCAGAGATTTTAATTAACCAGGTCTTAAATTAAGCCTGAATCTTGAATTTAAGAGAGAAGTAAAAGGAGAAAGGAAGGAAAAACCAAAGAAGTATTTAAATAGAATTAACTCTGTCAAAAGTTTAGAATCACTGCCCTGAAAAGGATTCTGTAACCCTAATACATTACATTTTTCCTGGAACATTATAAAAAGAGAAAAAACATGAAAAAAAAGACGTTCTTCAGTATAAGCATTAACTTGGGAAAACTTTATGCCTCAGGAGTGAGGCCAGCTGTTGAGAACTTTTTCTTTCCATGTGTTCCACTCACACGTTGTTTTGTTTTTCTAATTAAACCTTTTTCATTGAACTATAGATGACATACTATATATTACTTTCACATGTGTAAGATAGTGATTCAACAATTTCTTTGGAAGAAAAAATTCATTTTGAGTCAGCTAGTCTACATATATGGCACAACTAAAATATGAGTTGGATGTTCTTAATTACTTATGTTTCTAAGGAGAAAAGAAATCAATTTTAAGTCATCTATTTATGTTTTATCTGATTACTTAGTGTTTCATACAATTGGATATTGATAGGATATTGATGTCTGCAAGGCGCCTTTGCTTGGTATCTGGTTTGGCAAGACAGTAACAGTACAACAGGTAGCACAATTACATTAAATTAAATTTAATTCCAATCTAGGGAACACTAACATGCCACAATTAACTTAGCATTGAATAATTAAGAATATGAGTATTTTTAATATAAAAAGCAATGGGATCCATTTCACAAAAGTTGTGCATATATATTGTTTAAATATAATAACAATCAACATAATAATAGATTATCACATGGAAGGCATGCAGAGCACACTAATAAACAATAAAATACAACCAAGACACAAACGTGATATAAGACTAAAACGTTTTAAAATTAAGAACATAAATTCATTTCTTAACATATTGGAAGATTATATTCTACAATGTTGCCACTGGTTTAACTTTTATTTGAAAAAAAGTACCCAGCATTATAATATTTAATTACAGCTATTCCATAAACATTAAAACAGAAAAACATCTTGACTTAATTCTTTTGATGAAGTCATAATATTCAAAAAAATACAGTATATCTTTTACAGATGGAAAATGAAAGAGAAAAAAATGCATTAAGTTGAGGAATGAAATCCATAATCCCTGGATGAAAATGTCATGTGTCAGAGCATGAGCAATAGTTTGGTTTGTTGGAAACAGATGAAAGTAAGTGGAAACTACGTAGCTCTACTGCCTGATATTTTAACTGTTAGCATTTTACTGTTCACCTTAAAGAAGACATTTTTGTTAATTTGCTTGCTTGTTGTTTTTTAATGTTCTCAAAAGCATATAGTCAGGTTATTACAATTTCCTTCAGCATCTGGTAATCATATGTTTGATCACTAAGGTCATTTTACCATCTCCTTCTCTTATTAACTCTTAAATTTTTTGTTCCTTACATATCTCTCAGTTCATATTCTTCAATGAACTGCTGCAATTTAAAGCTATAACCTAATGGCTCTCCTGTGATACATGCCCAAACATAAAATGGCTCTTGAAATCAGATATATATTTGTGAAAATTATAAATCCAGAAAATAGCATTTAGTCACTGAAATGCCAACCCGTAACTTGAATTCCCTAGCTAAACACCACATTAAATAAAACGTATTCCACTTACCCTGTCACTCACATCATCCTACTCTGCATTAAAAACACTGAAATTTCATTATAAAAAATCCTTGCCAAATAATCAGCTCAGCCTTAATACTATTTAAATTGCATATGTTGGATAAAAATAACATGTAGAACATTTTCCCTTTCTATCTGGGCAGAGGACTCTCTGGGCACTTGAGGAAATGCCTGATTCTACAGGGGGTTTCTTCTGACAGCTCGTATGTGGCTTGCATGGCAAATTTCAACTTTTTTTCTTTCCTCTCATTGTCATAGAGTCTAAATATTTTCTTATACTTAGCTTCTATTCCTTTTTTTTTTTTGCTTCTATTCCTTTTTAATTCCACTATTTTATAATTAAGGACATTTAGCTATGGCATTTTTTATTTCAAGTAACAAATTAACTTGAGCTAACTTGATAAACACAGGGCATTTTTTTTTAAGTACAAGGGATGCTTCATATCAAGACAAAAAAAGCAGCTGGGTTTTAGGAAGGGCTATAAACAAAACAAGAACTATCAGAAACAGAACATGTGAGTTTTCTTTGGTTTTTAAATTCTAAGTCTTTTAAGTTAGCTGCATTCAGCTTTAATAGCATAACAATGTTCTCTGTTATTCTATCCATATGATAAGAAAAACAGAGCCACACAATTTTAGACAGGTAGAAGGATTATTTGTTCTCTTTCTCTCCCATGGCCCCAATCCTAAATTTCTGGGACAGTGTCTGAGTGACTGAGCTTGGGTCAGGGGCTCCCCCTGCTGGACCAACTCCACTGTGGCTACAGTTCACAACAGCAAAACATACTTCATGTACACTTGTAGAATTGATTTACCTCTTGACCAGAACTAGGCATGGGAAATGGGAAAAATTTGGGGAGCTGAAATTTTTTCTAACAGAATGAGAGAAAATTGGGAATCAGTAAGTTTATAAAAGGAAGAAGTAGAAAGAAAATGGGACCATCAAAAAAAGGGCAATGTATAGACTACAGATTTTACTACCAGTTGGTTAAACCTGCACTCATATCCTGGCCATACCATTTTATGGGAGGCATGGTCTTGGACATGATATTTAATTTCTTTGAAAATAACTTCCTCAATTGTATAAAAATAATATCTAACTCATAAAATTGCTTTGTGGATTAAATAGTAATGATGCAAGTGAATTGTGTACATTTGGTGCACCCATATGGTGGGTAATAGTCCATCACTACATTACATCAACATTGGCAGTCCTGCTAATGGTTCAGGTCTCCACTACAGTGATACCTGTTTAGAAAACGATTCCAAGATTATATGATCCCTTACTCTGGCTTATTTTTCTCAGTGCACAATTTATTGTTTAAATTACATCATACATATTTGTTTATAGCTGTCTCTTACACCCATAAGATTGTAAAGTTCAGAGAACACAGTCTTTGACCAAATTGTTCACTAATGTAATCCCACTTTCTGGAACAATGTCTAATAAATTCAATTTGTTTAATGGAGGAAATGTTTACTAAACATATGACAGTTGTTCTATTTTAGTGAAATGATAGCACATGTAATTCAACTTCCAGATCTTGGAATATATTGTGACATGAAAAAGTAATATTATTTCATTAAATTTTGAAAATGTTCATGGGATTTCTCAAGGTTATAAATATGAATAGACTGTTTCCTAATGAAAAAGAAATAGAAAAAAAATAGGAATGTAAAAACACTTAAAATGGAGTCAGTATGCTCTCCATGATTCCAAAGATGTAAAAAGCAGAATAAAATATTTTAAAATGCTCTTTGGCTATCTTCTAAACCAAAGAAGATCTTTCTGGACAGATGCAAAATTTTTAACTAATGTTGATGGTTTTCTGAATGCTATGTTCAATGTCTGTGGTACTGCTTTACATTGGAGTAAAGGTTGTTTTGTTTTAAATAAAATACAGTATGTTTGAAATAATATTGTTATCTATATCAAAGCTATTTTACAATCAGCAAATTATATTGTGTTTAGTTGAGTTGCTATGAATTCTTGCTCACAAGATGACATGGAGCAAGTATACCATTATGAAGAACAATTAGCATTAAAGAATGGTGAGCATTTTTTAAATGGAATAAAAAGAGTATTGAAGTGGAAGTAGAAACTGAGATATAGAAATGTAAGGCCTGTATGAGCACTGACAGGTAGAGAATATCATCTGTAACTGTGAGAAAGATGAGTTACCATGACCTGAATGTGAAAGAACCCTTCTAAAATGGTCTCCAAGTTTCTCTTTAGTACCCTATTTCAATGATTCTAAATGATTTAAAATGGTCACAAACGGTTGATGAAATTACACAAAGCATAAATACCTGATACACAATAAGAGATCGTGAGAACTTAGTGGGGCAAAGGTTTCTTCAAAAGTACAAAGTTTATCCTGCAAAAACATTATTGCAAAGCAATTCTAAAGTCACCATCATGGTATCCCATATTTCCTTGCCTTCTGGCTTTGTTCTTTATTCTTTGTGGATCTGATTTTTAAATGCCATTCTTCTTTGTGCTCAATATGGCTACCTGAAAATGTTCCCATCTTGTTTTGAGAAGTTAAAGTCCATCATAAAATTCACTGATTTCCAGTCCAGCATCCAAGAGCAGACAGGAAATATAGAATGAAGAGGAAGACATGGAATCACCCTCTAAAAATGTATGATCTATGTGATTTGGAATAAATATACACTAGATAGAAAGCAACCATTGTACAAATAGATGCAAAATACAGACAGACTTTCTAAAGTTACAAGTAATAATATATTGAGGTTATTTAGTGAAAAGATGCAATTTATGCTAATTGTATAAAGGAAGGAAGAGCAATTGTGTTAGAAATAACTTTATAATTTGCCATGCCTCAGCTTTATTTTAAAACTCAATTAAATTACTTAGAATTATATAATATCCATAACATGTATAATATATAAGGCCACAAATTATTCTTATGGTCTTAGAATATTTTTGTTTAATTAAAAAACATAGTAACTCCCAGGAATAAAAAAATGTAATGTTATTGAACCATTTTTTTCAAAATTTTACTCTACCCTACCTGTACAGAATGATAATGTGTGCTAAGGTATGAAGAATAAAAGAGGTAATGTATACAAACATTCTCCAAAAAATGGTTTTCAAAGCAAAGAACATGTTTGGCCTTAAGAAGTGAAGGAACAGTGAGCTAGAAATGAAAAATCCAAACATTGGCAATATGAACAAAGATACTCTACATCTGAAAAACATTAGTGTCCCTTTTGAATACCCATATAAACATTCATCTTAAGCAGACATAAACATGTGTCAATATTATTGTTGGTCTTCTAGAATTATTTTTCCAGAAATAATAATTAGCAACCACTAAACTATATTTACACTAACCACCCATTTATTTAGGTGCTTTACAAGACATCATTAGAGTAAAAGAAGCTTTAGGAACTTCTATTACAATAATAAATGTCTCATGATGTGATGATGTGCAAGTTATGACATTCTGATAGTGATTTCTAAGGCATTACAGTCAGGCATGGACTCTTAAGGATCAGATGAAATTCTCTTCCATCTAGATTACATTCACTCACTGTCCCAATGTGTTTGATATGAAGTGACACAGCCCTAAATATGTTTATATGAATGACATGCTGTCATAGTTAGATAGGGAAATAGCACTGTGTGAAAAATAATTTCAGATGCTTTTCAAGTGCTTTTTGCTGTTGTAACAGTAATTCTTGCAAAACACATAGTAGACTATGTAAAATAACAATGCTGCTTACAGATTTGGTGAAATGTGTATTCTTTGAGGAAGCTTGAAAATTTGTGTTCAGATAGTACCTGAGTGTATCAGGTAGGATAGTTTACCTTTCTGGAGGTTTATAGATCTTCAATTTCCCTATACTATCTCTTGAGAAAGTACTCTTGACTTTCCAATAAATCATGAATATACCAGCGATTATTGTATGTATATCCAATTAACTACAGAAGTAGATGCACAGTATTCTAACTTAATACACAGAGGAAATACATAGCTAACTGTGCTGTGGAATAAGAAAAATATGCATTTCAACAACCTCATAAGGTTGTTATCAACACTAGAGTAGTTAAAATCTATCAAATGCTTAGAACAGTGCCTGGTACTTAGTAAATATGACACCAGTGGCTGACAATTTGTTAGATTTAATATATGAAATTTGCAAATATCTTTTAAATTATTACACTGCCTTCACAAAGCAGTGCATGAAATTTATTTAGTATTTTGAATATGACTTTCCCTGTGTTCTTGTACTTTGTCTAAATAACTAGCAGTGTTATGATTGTGCCCTATGACTGATTTGATCCACTAAATGTTATTCAGGTCTTTCAAACAATAAGATGGTATTTGGAAGGCTTTACCATGTTGCAGGATTATTCAAATTGCTTAAATATTTAGGTCTCATAAATCCAAGTTACAGTACTTTTGATCTTATGTCCAACAATTTTTCAACATAATTTTATATTACAGTCCTGAACACTATGCTCTTTTTCCCAACAATTTTAAAGTTGCCATTATTTAAAGCTTGTTTAAAACATCAATTTCCTCATAAAGTGTTCTCCATACCCTATTGTAATTTTCTTCTTCCTTAAACTCAGTGCCAAATGTAAAGGCAGCTGGCAAATTTTGAAGAACTTGTTCCTTTCCTTATCAAATCTCTTATTTATTTCCGCATTTGCACAAAAAAAATTCAAGGAAGTCTGTTATAAAAAATTTACAAATGAGCTCTAGAATTTATATGAACTTTCAAAGGTCCAACAATGTCAAAGGAAATCTTAATGAAAGTTGGACATAATCTACTGGATCTTAAGATGTACTATACGTGCAGTAATGGATTAACTTTGTTCAAAGCAAGGTCTGGCCCTTTGCCCTCCTGTCTTGTGAAGGTAACCTCTAAGCCTGCTTGACGGTGTCTTTGTTTATCTGGAGGTCTTTGGCTATGCCACTGAGTCTATACTAATAATGTGATCTTGAACCACTTGGCATCAGCTGGACCTCTGAAAGAGTTGGAAACTAATGTCACTCATGTGTGTGCTCGGCCATGTCTACATGATCAATCCCCAGTGAGAACTCTGGACATCAGGCCTTGTATGGGCTTCCCTAGTTGGCAATATTCCATGAGAATTGCCAGACATCTTTACTGGGAGAATTATGGGCTGTTTGCACCACTTTCCATGGGAATGAAAACAGGGAGCTCTGTGTCTGTTCTCTCCCACACTCTGCCCAAATGCTTTTCCCTATTTTTATTGTAATCTGTACCTTTTCACTATAAGGAACTGGAACCATGAGTGTTTATGACTCTTCTCAGTTTGTGAGCATTTCTATTGATTTATAAACCTGAGCGTTGTCTTAAAGACCTCCCCATTCTAAGACTATAGTAATTGTGAATTTGGTGAAATTAAAAAAAAATAGATTGATGGAACAAAATCCACTGTGTGGTCCAATATGATGATTATCAGTTATATGTGGCTGTTTAGATTTTAATGAATTAAAATGAAAAAAATTAAATATTCAGTTTCTCAGATGCATTATATACATATCAAATGCTCGATTGTATATGCTTAGTGACTATTGTATGAGACTACACAGATAAAAAACATTTCCATCATCATAAAAAATTCTACTGAATAGCATTTGAGTAGAAAGTGCAATGAAAAACATAGATAAATAGCTTTTTTAGGTACATTGTGCATTAAATTTGAGAGGTAAAACTATGAAACTTGTAGGAAATCGCATGTGAAACTATCTTCATGTCCTTTGGAAAGGGAAGAATTTATTAAAACCGGACAAAAATACTAATTATTAATGGAAGCTATTAAAAATTAGGCTTCATTAAAAAAATTCAGGTCATCAAACAACACCATAAATAATGTAAAAAGAAAAGTTACAGAGTGGGAGAAGAAATCTGCATTGCATCTAAGTAACAAAGGGCTTGTATCTAGAATATAAAAAAAATTCTACAGAAAGAAAAAGACAGACAATGTAATAAAAAATGTATGTGACTTTATCAGACATTTCACAAAAAGAGGATATCCAAATAGACAACACAACACCCAAAGATGTACTCAACCTCAAAGGTCATCAGGGAAAGGCTGTAATAAAAATACAGTGAAATATTAATATACACCATTAAAATGGCAAAATGAAGAAACACTGAGAATATCAAATGTTGGTGAGAAAGTAGAAATACTGGAGCTCTCATTCAATGCTGGACAGATTGTAGATTACTAAAATGATATTTAGAAACCCTTTGACATATTTTTCCACATTAAAAAAATGTATATGTATACTAAGATCCAGCAATCCCTCATTGGCAATATATAACTGACAGAATTACACTCCCATGTACATTAAAAAAAATGTACAAGAGTGTTCATTGCAACATTATCATAATAGCCGCAATCCTGGAAACAACCCAATTATCCATCAACAGTAGACTGGAGAAATTGTAGCATGTAGAACACCATAAAGTAATACAGATAAATGACAACTACTGTATGCAATAACATGAATGAATTTCAATATTAATATTACTATAGTGCTTACTATTGTGCTATAGAGGTGAAATGCAAAATAATATGCTGTAGAATTCTGCACTATTTCCATATCTGGGGAGTAATTACAATGCATGTTTATATTGTGATAATTCATCAAGCTATACATATGGTTAAATATACTTTTATAATGTATAATATAACAATAAAAATTATTTTAAAATCTTATATCCTAAGTAAAAAGAGAGTATGACAACTGTTTAATGGTAATTATATACATTCTGGAGACAGTGGTCCAGTTTTAACATGATGAAATGAGGTGAAACAAAATGATTCTGGCTAACTTTACTAACTAAAACTAATACCTAATTGTTAATAATAACTAAACATTTAAGGCAACTTAATAAATTTCTCACCTTAAATTAAATTTAAACTAAGCTGCTTACCTAACATTAATTATTAATTCATTAGCCAGTTGTTTATTGATCAACTACTAAATGCTAATTACTGGACTATAAGCTAGAATGTGAAAATGAATTAGACAGATATTTTGCATATGTGAATGTATTTAACAATATTGAGGAGATAGAGGAAAATTTAACTCCTTTAAATCCTTAATGAAGATTTTTATAAATACCCTATGTGTTTAACCAATATATTATTAATACATTACTATCTTTTTAAATAAGAAAGACAATCATGAGTGATCATTTGCCCAGATAAAAAAATATTTTAGAGTTCCGGGAAGATGGCGGCATGAGCAGGATGGCGGAAATCTCCTCCCCAAACCGTATATATCTATGAAAATACAGCAAATACATCTATTCCTAAAAGAGAGACCAGAATATACAGGACAGAGCACAGCCTGCATTGGCACCTGAGAGGACTCGGCACCCTGCGAGCCGGGGAAGATATGGAGCCGCGTCCCAGCGGGACCTGAGCACTCCTCCACCCCAGTGCACCAGTGGGAGGAGAGGATTCAGAGCCAGGAGAGAGTGGAAGTACAGGCCCGCGAAATAACAAACCCTGGTGATCTGCGCAGGGAGCGCTGACACACATCGCATGGTGTATCGAATGTTGGAAACGCAGAAGGTGCCGGTTTTGAGCTGGGAATGCTCCCGGGTCCTTGAAGCAGGCTTCCCAGGACAAAAGAAAAGCGTGCACTTTTTTTGGCAGTCTTAAAGAGTCAGGGGCACAACAGAGGAATATGATCATCCCAACACACTCAGCTCAGCAGGCTGGGAATGCTGAGGAATTTCAGACCCCTTTGCTGGCAACTGGGAAAAAGTAGCTGCACTGAGATTTCACAGAGAACAACAGCCTCCCATTCCTTCCTGCCCCAGCCAGAGCTACAAACGGCTCTGCAGAGCTGCACAGCTGTGGCTGTGGAATAGTGGAGCAACAACGCCACCTACGGCATCCTTACAGAATCTACTCCCGGGGGCGTTTTTTTTTTTCTCTTTTTCCTTTCTTTTCTTTTCTTTTTTCTTTTTCTCTTTCCTTTCTCTTCTTCTCTTTTTGGGGGGTTTTTTTTTTTAAGTCTAAAGAGCCCAGCTGATATACCTGGCACCTACCAGCAACCACTTCAATCACCATGAAAAGACAGAGGAATATGTTACAGACAAAGCTCACCCAGACCCAAACAACACCAGAGAGGGAGACTGAAGGGATGGAAATGCACAATCTTCCTGAAAGAGAATTCAGAATAAAAGTCACAACCATCCTGATGGATCTACAGAGAAATATGCAAGAGCTGAGGGAGGAAGTGAGGGAAGTCAGGAAAGACAATGCAGAAATAAGACAAGCCATCGACGGGTTTAGCAGCAGACTGGACAAGATGCAAGACACTGTTAATGGAATAGAAATCAGAGAACAGGAATACAGAGAAGCTGAGGCAGGGAGAGATAAAAGGATCTCTAGGAATGAAAGAATATTAAGAGAACTGGATGACCAATCCAAAATGGAACAATATTCGCATTATAGGAGTACCAGAGGAAGAAGAGAGAGAAAAAGGGATAGAAAGTGTCTTTGAAGAAATAATTGCTGAAAAATTCCCCATGCTGGGGAAGGAAATAGTCTCGCAGTCCACAGAAGCCCACAGATCTCCCAAGACAAGGGACCCAAGGAAGACAACACCAAGACACAATAATTAAAATGGCAAAAGGCAGCTAGAGAGAGAAAAAAGATCACCTACAAAGGAAAACCCATCAGACTATCATCAGACTTCTCAACAGAAACCTTATAGGCCAGAAGAGAATGGCATGATATACTTAATGTAATGAAACAGAAGGGCCTCAAACCAAGAATATTGTATCCAGCACGATTATCATTTAAATATGACCGAAGGATTAAACAATTTCCAGACAAGCAAAAGCTGAGAGAATTTGCCTCCCATAAAACACCTCCACAGGACATCTTAAAGGAATTTCTCTAGAGGGAAGCACTCTTAAGGTTAAAAAGATGTCACCAGAGAAAATAAAATCATAGCAAAGAAAGCAGACCATCCACATACTAACTAGAGGCAAGGAATAAAACACCTAGTATATAAAGAATGGAGGAGGAAGAATAAGAAGGGAGAGAAATAAAGAAACATCAGACTGTGTTTACAATAACTTAACAAGAAGTTAAGTTAGATTGTTAGATAGTAAAGAAGCAACCCTTGAACCTTTGGTAACCATGAATCTAAAGCCAGCAATGGCAATAAGTACATACCTATCAATAATCACCCTAAATGTAAATGGACTGAATGCACCAATCAAAAGACACAGAGTAATAGAATGGATAAAAAAGCAAGACCCATCTACATGCTGCCTACAAGAAACTCACCTCCAGCCCAAAGATATACACAGACTAAAGTGAAGGGATGGAAAAATATTTCATGCAAACAACAAAGAGAAAAAAGCAGGTGTTGCAGTACTTGTATCAGACAAAACAGACTTCAAAACGAAGAAAGTAGCAAGGGATAAAGAAGGACATTACATAATGATAAAGGGGTCAGTCCAACAGGAGGATATAACCATTATAAATACATATGCAGCCAATACGGGAGCGCCAGCATATGTGAAACAAATACTAACAGAATTAAAGGAGGAAATAGACAGCAATGCATTCATTCATTTAAGGTGACTTCAACACACCACTCGCTCCAAAGGACAGATCAACCAGACAGAGAATAAGTAAAGACACAGAGGCATTGAAAACACACTAGAACAGATGGACCTAACAGACATCTACAGAACTCTACACCCAAAGGAAACAGGATACACATTCTTCTCAAGTGCACATGGAACATTTTCCAGAATAGACCACATACTAGGCCACAAAAAGAACCTCAGTAAGGTCAAAAATATTGAAATTCAGCAACCAACTTCTCAGATCACAAAGGTATAAAACTAGAAATAAATTGTACAAAGAAAACAAAAAGGCACACAAATACATGGAGACTTAACAACATTCTCCTAATTAATCAATGGGTTAACGATCAAATCAAAACAGAAATCAAAGAATATATGGAGACTAATGACAACAACAATACAAAGCCACAACTTTTGTGGAACGCAGCAAAGGCAGTTCTAAGAGGAAAGTATATTGCAATCCAGGCCTATTTAAAGAAGGAAGAACATTCCCAAATGAATAGTCTAAAGAAACAATTACCAAAATTGGAAAAAGAAGAACAAATGAAACCCAAAGTCACCAAAAGGAGGGACATAATAAAGATCAGAGAAGAAATAAAAAGAACTGAAAAGATTAAACAAAAGAAAAAAATCGATGAAATGAAGAGCTGGTTCTGTGAAAAAATAAGCAGAAAAGATAAACCCCTAGCCTGACTTATTAAGAGAAAAAGAGAATCTACGCACATAAACAGAATCAGAAATGAGAAAGGAAAAATCACTACGGACCCCACAGAAATACAAAGAATTATATAAGAGAATATTATGAGAATCTATATGCTAACAAGCTAGAAAACCTAGAAGAAATGGACAACTTCTTAGAAAAATACAACCTTTCAAAACTGACCAAGCAAGAAACAGAAAAACTAAACAGACCAATCACCAGCAAAGAAATTGAAGCGGTAATCAAAAAACTACCCAAGAACAAAACTCCGGGCCAGATGGATTCACTTCTGAATTCTACCAGACATATAGAGAAGTAATAACACCCATTCTCCTTAAAGTTCTCCAAAAAATAGAAGAGGAGGGAATACTTCCAAACTCATTATATGAAGCCAGCATCACTCTAATACCAAAACCTGGCAAAGACCTCACCAAAAAAGAAAATTATACACCAATATCCCTGATGAACGTAGATGCAAACATACTCAACAAAATATTAGCAAACCGAATTCAAAAATACATCAAGAGGATCATACACCACGATCAAGTGGGATTCATCCCAGGGATGCAAGGATGGTACAACATTCGAAAATCCGTCAACATCATCCACCACATCAACAAAAAGAAGAACAAAACCACATGATAATCTCCATAGATGCTGAAAAAGCATGTGACAAAATTCAGCATCCATTCATGATTAAAACTCTCAACAAAATGGGTACACAGGGCAAGTACCTCAACATAATAAAGGCCATATATGACAAACCCACAGCTAACATCATACTTAATGGCGAGAAGCTGAAAGCTTTTCATCTAAGATTGGGAATAAGACAGGGATGCCCACTCTCTCCACTGTTATTCAACTTAGTACTGGAGGCCCTAGCCACAAAAATCAGACAAAACAAAGACATACAAGGCATCCAGATTGGTAAAGAAGAAGTCAAATTGTCACTATTTGCAGATGACATGATACTGTACATAAAAACCCTAAAGACTCCATTCCAAAACTACTAGATCTAATATCTGAATTCAGCATAGTTGCAGGATACAAAATTAACACACAGAAATCTGTTGCTTTCCTATACACTAACAATGAACTAACAGAAAGAGAAATCAGAAAAACATTTCTATTCACAATTACATCAAAAAGAATAAAATACCTAGAAATAAACCAAACGAAGGAAGTGAAAGACCTATACTCTGAAAACTACAGGGCACTCCTAAGAGAAATTAAAAGAGGAAACTAACAAATGGAAATTCATCCCATACTCTTGGCTAGGTAGAATAAATATTGTCAAAATGAGTATACTACCTAAAGCAATCTACAGATTCAATGCAATCCCTATCAAACTACCAACAGCTTTCAACAAATAATTCTAAAATTCATATGGAACCACAAAAGATCCCAAATAGCCAAAACAATCCTGAGAAGGAGGAATAAAACAGGGAGAATTACGCTCCCTGACTTCAAGCTCTACTACAAAGCCACAGTAATCAAGACAATTTGGTATTGGCACAAAAATAGACCCACAGACCAGTGGAACAGAATAGAAAATCCAAACATTAACCCAAACATATACAGTCAATTAATGTTTGATAAAGGAGCCTTGGATATACAATGGGGAGATGACAGCCTCTTCAGCAGCTGGTGTTGGAAAAACTGGACAGCTATATGTAAGAGAATGAAACTGGACTACTGTCTAGCCCCATACACAAAGGTAAACTCAAAGTGGATCAAAGACCTGAATGTAAGTCATGAAACCATAAAACTCTTAGAAAAAAACATAGGCAAAAATTTCTTGGACATAAACATGAGCGACTTCTTTATGAACATATCTCCCTGAGCAAGGGAAAGAAAAGCAAAAATGAACAAGTGGGACTATATCAAGCTGAAAAGCTTCTGTACAGCAAAGGACACCATCAGTAGAACAAAAAATACATCCTACAGTATGGGAGAATATATTCATAAATGACATATCTGATAAGGGGTTGACATCCAAAATACATAAAGAACTCACTCACCTCAACAAACATAAAGTAAATAATCCAATTAAGAAATGGGCAGAGGACATGAATAGACACTTCTCCAAAGAAGAAACTCAGATGGCCAACAGGCACATGAAAAGATGCTCCACATCGCTAATCATCAGAGAAATGCAGATTAAAACCACAATGAGATATCACCTCACACCAGTGAGGATTGCCAACATCCAAAACACAAACAACAACAAATGTTGGCGAGGATGTGGAGAAAAGGGAACCCTCCTACACTGCTGGTGGGAATGCAAATTAGTTCAACCATTGTGGAAAGCAGTATGGAGGTTCCTCAAAAAACTCAAAATAGAAATACCATTTGACCCACGAATCCTACTCCTAGAAATGTACCCTAAGACTGCAGCAGCCCAGTTTGAAAAAGACAGATGCACCCCTATGTTTATGGCAGCAGTATTTACAATAGTCAAGAAATGGAAGCAACCTAAGTGTCCATCAGTAGATGAATGGATAAAGAAGAGGTGGTACATATACACAATGGAATATTATACAGCCATAAGAAGAAAACAAATTTGCAACAACATGGATGGAGCTAGAGGGTATTATGCTCAGTGAAATAATCCAAGCCAAAAAAGACAAGTACCAAATGATTTCACTCATATATGGAGTATAAGAACAAAGAAAAAAACTGAAGGAACAAAACAGCAGCAGCCTCACAGAACCCATGAACGGACTAATAGTTACCAAAGGGAAAGGGACTGGGAAGGATGGGTGGGAAAGGAGGTACAAGGGGGAAAAAGGGGCATTACGATTTAGCAAATGTAATGTTGGGGGGGCACGGCGCGAGCTGTACAACTCAGAGATGACAAGTAGTGACTCTATAGCATCTCACTACGCTGATGGACAGTGACTGTAATGGGGTTGGTTGGGGGGACCTGATGAAAGGGGTAGTTTAATCACCATAATATTGCACATGTAATTGTAGATTAGTGATACCAAAATAAACTGTAAAAAAAATATTTTTTTTTAATTAGTTATTTCAGAAATGCCAATTTCAGCTTGAGCAGTGCGATTTTTCATGGCATGATTCATGATCAGCTTATGGCCTAAGATTCATGATAGGCATGTGCTTAACTGTGTCAGACACTGAATTGATAGCCAAGAACAAAGGAGTGAACAAAACATTCCATACTCCTCAGCATGATAGAGTTTACAACCTCGTAGTTTATACACACAGGTATAAAATTTAAAAATAAATGAATAAAAAACATAAATATAAAAGTACAATAGTGGTAAAGATTATGAAACAGAAGTTTGCTGCCTATAGTAGGAATGTATATTAATAGTGGTACTCATTCTAATACTAAGTGTGAAAAAATAAAACTTCCCTGAATTTCTCAGTGTTTTATAAAAAGTCTTAGCTTCCTAGAAACATTTCCAGATGCCATGAGATATGTACACATTTGTCTGGTTAATCAGTCTGTCCCGAAAGTGTAGTAAAATGTCTCTTTTTTCCTGGAGAGGCCCTACCAGTTTTATCCCTGAATGACTTCCCTAAGTTAAGTACCTAATGTGCGTAGGAAGACTCGAGCTTTATCTTCCTAGATATTTATGTAGTGATGAGGAATGTGGTCTAAACACTTGGAAATAATTCCAGGTCTTAAAAGTTGAGACACACAGTGCTATCAGACACCTGCAGAGGTTTTATTCACATCTCAAAGGGCTGGAGGAAGGAGGAGATATTTTCATGTGGAGAGGGGAAAAGCTATCCTTCAAATTCATAAGCAGGGAAAAATAATTTTTCTCATGGCTTGTTATGGGATTTCCAGTTATTTATGCAGGAAAATGCCCATCAGTGGCTCCCATGATGTCATCTTAGGGGTTAAGTATAGGGCAAAGGGGAGTACATACATTATTTGCTGTGAAATAATAATAAATCTGTCTCTGATCCAGTACTGCTTGTGTGTGCATTCAGGATAAAATTAATAAAGATGAATATTGAAAACCCAACACTAATACTGCACCTAAAACTTTGTGAATGCTTTATATGTGCCAGGCACAACTGTAAGCTCTTTACATGTTTTAAATCACTTAATATCCATAGCAATAATCTAAAGTAGTTACCATTATTATCCTTCAATTTACACATTAGGAATAAAGGCAGAGAGAAGTTAAATGTCTTGCCTAATTAAAGTGGACATCTCATCAGCGGTCTTAAAAAGAAATGATTCTGATTTCCAAGTCCATGCAATTAAATCTATGGTATAGATTAAGGTGTCAAAGAAGTTTTATTGAAGATGCTACCGGAAGGATTTAGACAGGTGTAAGTGGTAGAAATGCTGGCCCTGGCAAAGAGAACATAACCAATGAAGACACTGAGGTCATGAGAGTTTGGCATATTTAAAGGAGAGAGGCAATGCTGAAGACTGAGAAAGAAAATTACTCATTATTATAGACCTACTGACAGGTTAGCATTGCATTTCTTATGTTTCATCCCCTTACTAGGAATAATGTACAAATACTTTACCTGTAACACTGCAGAGGTATTCCTGAATAATCTCATCTTTTGCTAAATTGCACACTAAAATAGCTAGGTTTATAGGGATTAAAGAGATAAGGTTAGAATCAGACCACTTAAATTTTTGCAACTCTACAATTGTAAAGCACTAAGAAAACAATGAAAATCCAAATAAAAACAGTAGTGCAAGCCAGCTCCCTGTTAGCATTCACACCCAGCCTCACATACTTAACAGCTTTAAAACCTTAGTTCCTTTTCCTCCACCAAATGTGGGTGCTTGAGGGAATTCACTTCCAAAGGAGACATGTTATCAACATTTTAAACTATTGGATCCCAGATATGTACTACCTGGTCATCATTTTTTTTCAACATGGAGGAAATCTTTTCACATTTTCCTCCTCTGTGCTCTCAGCTTCCCAAGATAACTAGACACAAGGAATCAAAGATCTTGAAGCAATAAACCAGCTACCAGTCCTACTAAATGAAGACACTTTTGTAGGATTTTTAGCTTATTCTTAAGGTTTTCATGTTACACACTTGTCTTTTCCTTGTGAGAAAGTTTGTCAACCACAGCTTTAAAACACACAAAAAAATGTAGTTGAAAAAATTACATATAAAACAACTTGTCATCTGAATTATACTAACATTATTCCCTACTTGCCGATCATGTGTGAGCTAATTTGCATTTGAGTAATATATTTTGTGGCAGCACAGACTGTACTCAGAGTAAGTATTAAATGTTATACTTAGTCATTTATGAAATAATTTATGAATTAGGAAATATCACCCTTTAAAATTTTTATGACTGACAGTTTATTTTCCAGACAAAATATATATTATACTTCATACTGGATCTTTCCTCACCCAGATGGGAACTGTTATAACAACTTCCAGTCTTTGTGCTTATCCCTCACTCTGCAGTTTACTCCTCTTTGTGTACAGAGGGAAATTATATTAACTTCTCAGATCCTATTCATTCATTTGTAACTGAGGAGGCTAAAACTGGAAGGTGTCTTCTACATTTTGACCTATTCTGGCCCAAGTTTAGGAGATCATAAATGTGCTTTTGGTTGTTGTAATTCACATTCTTTAGGATAAAAAGAACATTGTCTAAATTATATATGTATAATATATATATTCTCTCTATATATGTCTATATAATCTATCTCGATCTCATCTAAATCTATAAGATCTGAAAAATAACGTGGTGGGGTGTCCTTCTGATCAATGTGCTCAAAACATTTTAAAGGTCTCCCATCTTAATTAGTTGATAATGCACACGTTTTACCATTTATTATATGAATCACAAAAAAAAACCCAAAAAGTATAAAAAAATTTCTCAACTATCTGGGATATTTGTGGTTTTAAAGACATCTTAGAAATCACATGCTTGTTTCCTTTTAAATTAAAATTGTAAATATTTAGAAATATTCTGACATTAACTTGATCCAAATGCTGACAAATTCCTTAGTCTAGACCCCTTCTCACAGTCCTGGGATTTCTCAAAGTACTAGTAATGAATTGCATATCCCCGAGAATAAAAAGTGAAGTGGTGCTGAAAAAACATCTATCCTAGTAGAAGATACCTAAGACACATGCTATGAAAGTGCATGCAGACTTTTAAATGTTCTTTTCAATTACACTGCACATTTAATATATCCACTAAATGTCATTCAATTATAAATAATGAAAACAAAGTACTCATCAATATTTCATGATATACTTCTTCTGAGCTTATAAATATTTTGATTTAACCAAGAATTCACAATATATAAGATACTCTAGAACTTCTAATAACATAAGAAAAAGAAATTAGCCATATTCCACATAATATTATGGTGCCCATTATATTATGCCAATGTTTACACAAATGATTTAAATCTAATGTTAACTTTCCATTGAGACTGTGACTTTTTTACATAGTCAAGTAATTATCCACAATTTTAATTTATTTAAAATTTAATAATTATCATCATCACTTCCTAGATACTTCTTAGAGGAAGAAAGTACTGTGAAATGATGAGTACATTATGTCACAAATGTCTTTGATACTGGGAAAATACTCATCTACATAGGCAGGTGGGGAGAGGCACCACTAACTACTTTCTAATATAATTTACTATTCATCCATCCAAGTAAATACTCAGCTCAGATGTCAAGCTCTCCAGCAGCTCCCTCTGTAGGATTTAAAAGCTCACATGCAGATTTTGTAAGATTTCTCTACGTTGATAGATAGCTATTGCACTAGAGGGGGTGAGGATTTAATAATATGGGTAACTCTTGAACCACTGTTTTATATTTGAAACCAACATAAGATTGTATATGAACAATATTTCAATAAAAATATGCCCTTATTTTGAGTTATTATAGCAGTCTGTGTACCTACCACACAGTCTATGTCCTTTAGGGCAATTATGCATTTGTCTGTCTTTATCTCTAGAATTTTAGTTCCTAGATGGTTACAAAACAAATGGCTAAATTATCTGATCATTGCTGGTAGCTTAATTCTCTGTGTCTTTCAAAAAGCAGTCTCTTTCTCTCCCTCAGAATAGCATATGTATGAATATGTATGGAGAAACTTTATTGCAGTGGAAAAGAATGTTGGCCCTGAAATCCTACCTGCAGTTTTCAAATGATGGCTCCAATACGATGACTCAGCAAGAACCTTGTCAAGTCACTTAACTTTTTTATGAATGATTTTTTCTCATTTGTAAAGTAATATTTACATAATAATAGTATGGACCTCATTTTATTTTTGCAAAGATTAAAAAAGACCCTAACCATAGAAATAAGATACCTCAAGTCCTGCTTATAGTCTTCACTGAGTTTTGTAGTAGTTTGAAGAAAACCCAAACTTTATTAAGCCTTCAGATCCTTCTCAGATTTGGCCTTTGTCTACCATCCTGATTGGATCTTATGCTGATACGCCAAATCCTAGAAGAGGCCAGGCCTTTCCACTACCATTCTGTCTAGGCCACTCTTGCCTCCTGGAGCATAGTAAATACTCAATAAATATTCATTCAGTAAATATTGACAGTTTAACAGAAAAAAAGGAAAAAGTGAAAATTTTATTGAAAACAGAGATTGAGGCAGTAAACATTAACATTAGTAAAATTACAACCCAGAAAGAAAATAGAAACATCATAGAACTTTATATCTAAAAAACCCCAAAACTTATCAAAGATTTAAAAAATAGAATGCAGTTGATACAGTGGATTTTACATGCACAAACTCCTCCCAGATTTTGAAAAGTAAAATAGATACAAGAGAGATACTACTTTTTAAAAAAATTATCTAATTAAGAAGTAGAAATACAAAGAGAGAATGTATATGCATTTTAAAAACTACACAAAGACTACATCTCATATGAAGCACTTATAAAAATATTAAATTTTATCAAATATTCCATCAAATTATGTATATGTTAATTCTTAAAAGCAGAAATCATTCAGGTCATTCTCCCTTCACAAGACAATATATCTAGATTAAATTACAAAAATTATGAAAGCATATTTATTAAATTTAGTATTTTAACTGAATTAGATTAATTCCATAACAGAAAAGTTTCTTGGTAATAATCCATTAACTTCACATCAAATCAGTAAGAAAAATCACATTAAAATTCTTATAGACCAAAAAGTATTTTAAATATTTTACTCCTGTTTCTGATTTTCTCTTCTAAAAGTAAGATTAAAGTTTGCTTTCCTATTTTAACTAAAATAATATGCTGTGGTAAATTACATTTAGAACAACTTCTACTTAAAAATTAACATTCTACATTATCAACTTCCTTATTTAATATTGTAATGAATGATGTGAGATTACTGATATAACAAGTAAAATTGGGGAGTATTATAACTATGGAAAGATCACAGCAAGGTTCTCTGTGTTTGCTGAAAGAGACTCAATATACTCAAAATGATAGTTTCTCCAATAAAAACAATGTGAGTTAAAAGGATTATTTGTACTTTTCCTTTCAATTTCTATTAAATAACCTAAGATATATAAATTAAAGTGAATCTGAATCTATACTAGAAACTAGCACACACACAAAGAAAAGATATGATTTCAACATCATCAAAAACAAAAAAGACTAGTGGTTCCAAAATTAGGGGACAAACAGAACCATTTAGGGAAGTTCCTAAAAATACAGTAAAACTAGAATGCATTTTATTTTATATTATTCTGTTTATTTTATTTCATTTTTGCACTTACCATTTATTTGGATGATCAGGTAACTTTGGGAATGGTTAGTATACAAGAAACCTAAATGGGGGAAAGGCCAATTCTACTTCAATAAGCAATCTAAAAAAAGAATTGTCTGGTTAATAAAGTGAAAGTAAACCCAGAAGAAGCTCTGTAGTCCTCATAACATGGAATGATGATAAGGGATGTCAGAATAAAAGGTTCATAGGGCACTGTTGGTGCAAAGGCAGAACATTCTGTGGGCACTTTCATCAAGAGAGCCTAGTTCTAATGGTTGTGTCTTGTGGTACATGTGTTTACCTTCTCCCTAAATTTAATGTGGTTGGCAAATATTGCCTGTTTTGGCTGACTCATGAGATAATGACATTAGAGAATGACAGCACATCACCAAGATTACAATAGTAAGATTACCACCATAAATACAGAAATTAATGTTGACAAAAGGTCAAATTTGCTGTTTCCTCCTTTTCCATTTATTATTTACACAGGCACATGGATTTTTAATTTTTAATGATTAAATTGCAATAACTCTAATTTTGTATCTTTTAACTCTCCTAAAAGATTTTGAACAAACACTCACAAAATCTTTAGCAGAGCCCACTGAGTGAAGACGATAAAAAGTTTCTCTACTGACTCCCATCTGCTCTCTTCAAAATTTGAAGTCTGTATTAAGTGATTCTTTTAAAAGAAAACCTCCAACTTAAGAAATTAAAATAACATCCTCTAGATATACAGTTACTAAATGAAAGAGAAAAGTTAGTATCTAGAATTCTTTTTCCTAGAAAGATGTGAGAGAACATGAAATCCATGGAACTGAGATTAGGTAGGTTAGTGTAAAACAGCCTATAATTGCCACATTTTAAATGTGTCATCAGCATTAATTAGCAAGTTAAATAACACAGACTACTAAATCAGAGATATGACAAGACATTTGAAGGGCTTTTAGAGAACTGTGAAGAAATATCAATATTATATAACTAAAGATAAGAGAACAGATTGAAGGAGCCCTCCCTCTGCCAATTCACCAAATATGAAGAAAAAGTTCCCAAGAGTAAAATGAGTAAAAGACATCCAGAATAAAAATTCGCTAGTGCTATTACTTTGCAGTGAGGTGTGCTGGAAGGGAAAGAAGGACTTAGGAAAATCACTAGCGAGAAGATATCTTTCACATTTGAAACATTAGAACATTGGGAGGACAGATCTGGAAGTTTTTGCATGTTAGGAGTAACACCAGACTCATTTAAGGAAAGCAGAAAGGATAAACAATATTTAAAATGTGTAATTACATGTAGAGATGGATGTTACCTAGACTTCTTGTGGTGATCCTTGAGCAGTATAGGCAGATATTGAATCATTGTGTTGTACATCTGAAAATGTCCATTATATCTCAGTAAAGTGTATCTCTAGTAAAAAATCAAAAGTAAAATATTTTTAAGCAACTTTCCTATGCAAACAAAACACTGTGATTTTTTTCCTTAAAATATTACATTATTCAAATTTTTAGCCGATACTTATTGAATGCTTACCACACACTTGCACCTATGTTAGTCCCTTAGGCTTCAGCAGCAAACTAGATATGATCCTTGCTTTGTGGTCAGCGGAAGCTTAGAATCTTGTGAACAATACAAACAGGTAAATAAACTGCTGTGCCAGTTAACAGCTGTGTAACCTTGAGCAGTCACTTAACTTCTCTTTGGTATTTCCTCATTTGTAAAATGAGATAATTGAGCTTCTACTTATGATGGTTCGGCTATTGCCAATTTAGCGCCATTACCACATCTTTCCAAGGTCTCCTGTTTCCCTAACCTTTCTCCGTATGTTTCTTTGCTAGAGTTTGCCAACGGCAGACACCTGTGCGAGCTCTGGAAGACAGAAGATCAGGAGAGGCCATTATTCTCGGGAGGCTGTCACAGCCAGACAAATGAGCAGATGGGAGATTTCATTGCATCGCATTTCAAAGTGCACTAGGGACCTACCTGCTTGGCTGTTTCACACGGAGACAATCAGGGAGAGTCTGACAAGGCCTATTTAGCACTGCAGCAGCTTCCAAGACAGTTCATGGGGGTTTCAGGCTCACATCTCTGGTAGCTTTCCTCAGATTTCTTGCTGGCTTCCTTACCCTTCAGAGTCAGCTTTCACAACCTTTCTTTTTGAGGTTCTTCTAACAGTTCTGTAAGCCTTTAATTACTATATTAACTCTTTCATACCTGGAAAAATTAATGTGGCTTCTGTTTGCTGTTGGTTGATCTCCCACTACTGGCACACATGTATGTTGTTACCAAAGCAGCTGGGGTATTTAAAACTTCCTGCTTACAAGTCCAATCACAATGACTGTAGACAAGCATGCCAACAGCTACACACCAGATGGTAGGTGCTACAGAGATTATGCTAGTAAAGAGACCAGATTTGGAACACTAACTACAGTTGGAAACAACATGGTACAGTTATAACCCATCATTACTCTCCAAGATTTCTTAGCTTCGGCACTGCCCAAATAGGCAAGCTCAGTGGGGACATGATAGGATTCTTTACCTCTCTACCTTTGCCAAATTTTATTGTGGCATTAATCTTTCAAACTCTTCCAGAAATACGACATTGCTTTTTGTTTTATATTTTGATAAGAGACTAACAAGACTAGGGGCTTCACCCAGCCCTTCTTCCCATTATAGCCCCACTGCATTCATCAGGAGACCAATATGAGTGTTCTGCCAAGCCTTATCTCATCTATATCTTTAACCACAGCTGAAAAAAATATACAGTTCAGTTTGTGGATGCAGTGGGTCCACTCTAAGCCAGACATGAGCCAGACTTAAATGGTTATTGAATTTGTAGACACATAAAACACATATATTTATGTTAAGGAAAGTATACAAATGAAATATTTAAAAAATAAGAATCGCAATGTATTTTGGGTCTCCTGGAGATACACAGCCAGTGTACGACAATCCTTACAATGTTAATGGATGGCTACAGATAGAGCCCTTTGGAAATGGAAAGTACACATAATTTTCAGTATGATTTTTTTTTTTTAGCATTTGGAAGTAGTTTGATTTAAAATATCAAAAGCATGTGTATAGTGTTTTTCCCTATAACTAGCATGCATTCAATACATTTCAAACTTGGTAGTCAAAAAATAAAATATTCATATATGTACATACACCTATATATGAAACAGGTAAGAAATCAGGGGATTTATTTCCACAAATTAAGGGAATGTAATGTAATCTATTTATCCAATAGCCCAACACATATTATAATTGATTTGAAAATTAAAACTTCCAATTTTTAAAAAACATAAAAATTAAAAACTATATACAGATACAGAGGTTATGTAAGTCTTTTCCTGAAAGAGGCTGATGATAACCAGCTATGCTGATGAAGGGAGTAAAAGTACAAAAAGTGAGAAGACAAATTACAAATAAAATGAAGAAATGGGAGCACATCATGATATCTTAAGTGTGGTTTGTGAAATCAAAATGGGATAACATTGACAATCAGCCTCTAATAAATTAAGAGACTAGCAGAGAAAAGTAACATAATTCGTTCAACTTTTTAAACTTTTAAGGCCACTGTGTATGAAAAAATTATAACCCAATTATAAAAATAATTTCTTTTTAGTAGAAGAACATCTACAAAATCCCTGTAGCCAACATATTTCATGAAGAAATGTTTTCTTGCTTAGGAGGAGGGCAAGCATGACTATTTTATTTTTCTATTTAATATTGTATGGGGTGTCCTAGCAGATGTAGTAAAGTGACAAAAAGAAATAGAAACTGTAAAGATTGGGAAGAAAGTAAACTCTTTTCTTTATTTATAAATAAAAATAGTTGTTTTATAGAAATCTAATGGAATCTAGAAAAAGAAAACTGGAACTAAATATTTTAGCAAATTCATAGAATAAAAGACCCTTATAAAATATCAGCAGCATTCATAAACTATAAAACATTGCTCAAATAAATATAAGAATATCTTATTTTAGTATATAAAATTTTATCATTATAAAATCTGTCCTTGGAAATCTTTTTGGAAGTGTACTTTAACTGCTATTAGTTTAAACACAATAGAGCTCAAAAATATGAAACATTTTGTGATCATGTAATCATAGTAGCATTGTTATTAAGATGTCAAGTCTCCCCAACTGATACATAGATTCAACAGAATTCCAGTCATCCCTGCAGTTCTTTTTGTAGATATAGACATGTCAAATGAGTTGATATGTGTGCCCTCACAGAGGATTCCACATTGCCAAGAGCTAGGATGGCTATGAGAAACCCAGCATCAACAGTGGCCTACAGTGAGTGAGTCTGAAACAATGTAACATCTACAGTGGCAGGTGTATGAAGTCTCAAGAAAGTGGAAATTTTGTAATGAATACATTATCTGAAGATTTTGGAATCTTGCATGTTGCCATATGTATATAACCTGAAAGAGGACTGAGAACACATATTAAGAAATTATTAATAAAAAGAGCATCCATGAAGGGTTTTGCAGTCCTGTTTTCTGTAGTTCAGAAATGCAATGATGTTATAAAGGGATATTGCAAAGGGTTTTGGTTTCCTGCTATCAATAGAAATAATGAAATTTTATAGTTGTAGATGGTAGATGGTGGTGCCTAACAGCTAATGACCACATCAAAGTACAGAACAGAAAGGTAGTTGAGAGTGTTTTGAGACCTACAGGAATTTGTGGTAATAATTAAATAGTTGTTGGGTTTCTAGTGATGGAGTAGCTTGCCATATCAGGGCATAATTTTTTTGTGCTTAGTGGAAGAAAAAATTAGCTGGTATCATCAAGGGGCTATTCAAACTCTCTTATCCAGTCCCAATAGCTATATAAGTTTACTTAAGGACGCCCTGATTTGAAGGGAGTCAAGAAATACTTGAAGAAGGATCTTGCAATACTGCAATAGTGAGACACCATGACTGATCTCCAGAGCTTTCCTCAGAGGAACTTGCTGCCATTACTGAGGCCCTGTATGTTTGGTCAAGAAAGCCAAGGAAATGCAGGAGTCCAGATTGGCAACAGCAAGATTTACTAGAAGACTTCAGTACAGAGGTAGTAAAGGGCTGAGTCAGAGAGACTCAGAGGAAAAAAGTTTTACTTTTATAGTAATCTGTCTTTAGACAAGTGAATGTTCCAAGGGTCTGGGCAGGGTGGAAGTGCAGGGATCTCTGTCTATTGGTTAGTAGGACTTGAGTCCTATGGATATCCTCAGGGTCTGGGCAGGCTGTTTTCCAGCTCTTCTCCAGGTCTGCGATTTCTCTAAGAATTAAACTCAAAATATCATGATTAGTTTTGTTGTTTTTGTCTTCTCTATATTGTGCATTATGAAAAATGAATTGCTCATTCCTACCAAGAGTAACAAAATACTGGCTTTTAAGATGACACATATTTCTGAAGACCAGAAATCCCACTTTCTACGAGTCAGGGTGGGGCTTAAAAGATGCCTAGTGATTGTAGAGTTTTGGCAAAATCCATTTCACTGTGGACTTAAAGAGAACATAGATCATCCTATGGTTGTTTGTCTTTGCTCAGAATGAATAGTGGAAGTAATCTTAGCAACTTACCAAATCCTTGTATTACTAACTTTACCTGTGGAATCAAGAAAAAGATTAAGGAGAAATTTTTGAGTAATCCCCTCCCCCCGCAACTCCCCAACTACAAAATTAATAAATTAAAAGCAATATTGTATACCTGTGAGACAGGGACCATGGGCTTAGACAGAGTAGGGTGAAGGCCTCTGGAAAAAAAACAAAGCAAGATAACCATTGTGAGATTTGCTTTGGCCTGCTGGGGGGCCCAGCTTATTTTTCTAACTTTACCCAAGTGCTGCTTTTCTTCCTCCAGCCCTAAACAAATGATCTGTTGCAACTTAGACAATGTAGCAAGCAAGCCCAAAACTACTGCAAGCCCAAAACAACATAGTAAAAACAGGATTCCATCTTAAAACCCAATTAGTTAAAAAGTAAGACAATAACTCAGCCCACCTTGGGAGCAAAGCAGGCAGCCTTGATATGCTCCCATACCAGGAAGCTGCTATCCTGGGAGGAAATCAGAGCAGTAAAATTCTTGTAAATAACCAGGAAGACTAATAAGAAACTTAGTGTTTCCTCAAAAGTATTTGAGACCACTTAGCAGGTGTACATCCCTAGCCATTTGTCTCTCAACTGCCTATAAAACCCCTAGACAACGCACCACCCCGGGACTCTCTTGTCCCCTCCCTTGCTTGAGCCAGGAGCTCTGTCTTTTCGCTTTCTCTCTAAATAAAAGCCTCTGCCTTGGTCTCCTACCTTGACTGTTTGCGAAGTTCATTCTTCAGCTCCAGCATCACCTGGATGAAATGGAGTAAAGGTGCAAGGACCATGATTTTAACACAGCTGTTACATAAAATTAGACAAGAATGGCCTCTGCATGTTGGCCTGTAAGTTATTTATTTCTTCACAAAGGCCTGAGATTTGTTATTTCAAAAGCTCACCAGTGCCAAACTCATTCTGACACATCCAACTGTTTTGAAAGTAGCCCAAATCAGCAGATTTTTGGCCATTTAGAGCCTGCCTGCTTTGCATATCTCAGAAAAATGGTTCCCCACATGTGCTAGCCATATATTAGATAAATCCTGCAGCTACCCCAAGTCACTGCTGCCCCTCTGAGCTCTCTGACCCAAAAGACTCTTCATGGCTGCTGAGAGACATCATCTGGATACATACGTCCACTCACTAATGTTCTTCTTTCCTGGGCTTCTCTTACATCCTTTACCCTTCCAAGTTAAAAATTCTCAAACTTCAGCTTCTTGATTGCTTCACAGTATGAAGGACTTTCCCCCATGTTTGTATGTTATATCATGTTCTTACACATGCATGAGTTTTTCTTTCTAGCCCTTCACAGGCGTATAAGTTAAGAAGGTATTTAGGTTGTATGTCAAAGTATTGCTTAAAGCTCTCTGTCATACTGTTCCCTTGTGATCATATCGTTTTCCTGGATCATCACAAAAATTATTTGAACTCTCTGTAATTAACTTTTCATGTTTTCTATTAGGCCAGCACAAAAGCCGCATGCTCCTTGTTGATTAGACCAGAACTAATCAACTGATAATGCCAGTCACAACTGGATATAGTATCTTTACAGAAGCACACCAAAATAAATCCTTGTAACTGTATGCAAAAATAAATTGAGCACATTATATTAATTAAATTCCTACCAATAAAGAAAATTGGGAGCAATTTGCCTTCATGTGGCAGGATGGCCATTTTCACTGTCTTTTATCTTGTTATATCAAATCCCTTCCCTTCGTTATAGTCAATAGTGACACTGATTATCTTGGTGTCAGACAGAACGTGAATGTGGACCTGTTAAAGAGGGCATAGAAAGCAGCCTAGATACCTCCTTAACCTATAAGCATGGTGGAGAATGAGAAATAAACCTCAAGTATGTAAAAGAACCTCATACAACAATGAGGTTTTTAGGTTTCCATGATACAACTCATGAAGAGATTGTCCCTCTAAGACAAAGAAAATGATGTACTTTATGGTACCAAAGCAGAGAAAGGGTACAATGTTTGATGGGATATTTTTTGAGTTTAGAAGGAAAACAGAATGTATATGAGTGTGCTGTTCTGACCCACCTTCTAGGAAAGTTCAAGAGTGATAGGATCCGATTCCATTCCTTTTCTCCTAGCCAACTGATGGTATTGAAAATGTCTTTGGTGCTATGTGAAACCTTGAAAAGTAGGAGAACCATAGCTCAGATATTAAAAGTATTCATGGGAAACAAAGCAAGTGTTTTCCATTCGAAAAGCAGTTTCTTGTTTGCTGCTGTGCTTCAGTGAAGACTGTAAACATGCCCAGAGGACGCCAGTCACAACGCAACCTGAATTTCCCATCATGAAATGAGTGTTATCAGATCTGCAGGATGAGGAAATTGGTCACGCACAGCAGCGATCTGTTGTAAAATTGAAACAAAACATGAAACACCAGGTCTGGAAGGCACAAACGTCACAACTGCTGGCCTGGACTTCCCAGTATCTGCTCCTGCTGCTTTGCCAGCGCTTCCTCAAACCACATACCTTTCAGATTCACTACAACCTGCTAATTGAGAAAAAAAAGAGAGAACAACTAAACTTGCTTTACAGGTGGTTCTGCGCTGTGTGCTGCCATTAGCTGGAACTGTCTGACTGGTGCAATATCCACACTATAAGTAATGAGGAGTGTCTCTGGAGAATAATCGAGTGACCCTGCTTTCCAGTGGGCATAGTTCCACACAGAACTTTTAGCTGCATATTATTTGGGATGAAGTATGAATCCATATTGATTCATTAGCAATGGCTAAGAATTTTTCAGCTGAATAGGAACTTGGAGGATCGGTGACAAGCATGTCTTAGTGAGAAATATGTGGTCAAACGCTTCATGATGGGTATCCAGTGTGAAGATATTCAAATGCAATCTGTCAGTTGCCAATATTGCATCACTACCAACCATACCTAAGGACTTAATTGCATTGTAAATAACATAATTTTACTGTGAAGAAGAAGCCAGAAACTGTGTTCCCAAAGACCTTTTTCTTTTCAGATTCCATATTAGACTGGAAGGCACATCAAGTTTGGGAGGTGGACATGAAGAAAGGACATTATCAAGAAATCATACTGGTCTGACAAATGGGCAGCCACAAAATACACAGTGGTTTTTCTGGCCAATGGCTTCCAGGGGCTTTTGAGAATCGCATAGTTTTCCAGTGAAATTTTACAAGCTACTCTCTTCTGTTTGCACATTAAGCTAAAGTTATTAGTGACTCTCTCCTTTTAAACTATCAAGTTCCTTTCATATTTGCTTTCATATTTATGTGGATCGTAACTCCTATATTAAACTTCTTTTTTCCCTTAATATTTGTAGTGGCTGTTTTCCCAACCAAATATAAACTGATAGATATTGGATACTGAAAGTATTTCCAAGGGAACAGAACTTTGAGGATGGGAACCTGAAGTTTGTTATATGATGTGATAGCACTGATGATTCTGCTGTAAATGGGATGTTGGGTACCTACGAAATATCTTGACAAAAAGTTACTTATTAAGAGTAAAAATTAATTCTCTTGTGAGTGTTACCTGGAGTTAAAAACCTATAGAAAACAAAGGTAGCTGCTGCAATAGAATATTGTAAGGAAAAGTAGAAAATGCAGAGACAAAGACTATGAAATAACTTTTCTGTTTCTATTTGTGCTTAAAAACTTGGAGAAAGAAAATTACTAGCCTAGGGCTTTAAATTCTTAGCTCAAGGGCTAGGTAAGAAATATGTCACTTTCTTGAAAAAATCATTTTTTTTCTTGTACCTGTAAGATATAGACTCCCAAAAACCACACCTAAAGTCTGAAGCAGTTGGAACTTGAACTGCAATAGCAATTGCAAGTTGAAATCAAAGTTTTGTAAGTCCTTGTACTGCTAGAACACTAGTTAGGAGAAAATCAGGCCTCAAAAGGATACAGTTTGCAGATCTCATGACGTTGTACACCTCAAACATTCAGCCAAACTGATCTTACTAGAAGAAGCAGCCTTATCTGAGGAGGTGAATGTCCTCTTGCCTGAAAACTCTTTAACAACTTCACCTAAGTCACTTTCCTTGTACTAGGGAATTACTGCTACTCCTCAAAATACATCTTGCCAAATCTCTGCTTCTAGTTTAGTAGCAAATTTATAACTAGTTTCAAATCTTGAAATTCCCTAGTAGACTGAAAATTGTCTAGAAGGAGTTTCCATGCATAGAAAATGATTACAAGATTTTGCCAATTTATATATATATGTAATATATTATGTATTATATATATATTACAAATAACATATATTATACATTGTGTATATTCTGAATTATTAATATGTAATATTAATATATTCATTATTATTATATATACTATTGCATATGTTATATATATACATATTTAATATACAAATATTTTCAAGTAAAATATATTTATATAAATATAAATACATATATGTATATAGCCTAAAAGAATATAGAATATATATATATATATACACATATATTTTTTTTAAGTGTTAGATGAGAATAGATGGACCGTAATATATGATCAGGCTGGATTTATTTTTATGGGTGCATTGGTCAGAGATTCTGGATCCAAATGTGTCCCTCAAGCAGCTGAGAGTTTTGCTGAATTGCTGAAATCTGGGCTCTGTGATTATGTATGTTAAATAAAGTTTATAGGCCAAATTTTCTTGTTAAAATGCCAAGAATGAAATCTAGAAGCTTAGGGAAGTAAAAATGACAGTATAGGCTCATTTTGGGCTTCAATCTGTTCTCCTATTCCCTAACCATGCTCTGGGAAAGTCCAGAAGATACCACATTTAACAAGTCTTTGAGAAATATGTTGGTGCAGAGAATACAAGCATCTTTGAAAGGGTTAGTAGTGTCAGTTCTCTGTGGGCCAGGAATGATGGAGGCAAATGCCGCTGTTGCAAAGGGCTCTCTGATTTCAATGCTAATGATGGAATCCTGGACGAGCATAGGTCAGGTGGGACCAGGGCAGTGACCACAGTTAGTTCTCAAAGAGATCTTCAACAGTCCTTCCGGATGAAATAGGGCATTCTACTCAAGCTTCACTTGATAATTAGGGTCTCACTCCATAATTAAAATCTGCTAGGAATTTTGATATTCCTAGCAGATATTCATCATCCACAAGAGTTGCAACTGCTCACAATATTTTCAGACATGAGCCAGTTCACAGTTAAACCCTTTGAATGAAGGAAAAGGAGGCTGTGTCTTCTTGATGTAAGACACCGCTATACTACCAAAAATGTATAGTGTGAGCCTTTCTTTCCCTGCTTCCGCAGGGGAATATGCTGAAGTTTTAATCGGGGCTCTATGCAAGAGAAAGCTGTGCAGTGGGTCAGGGACGCATGAAGACTGCTCGTGTGATCCGAGGGGTTCAAGCCGCCAGCACACTTGTGCAGACAGGGATATTCCGTGGGACCTCCGGCAGATTCCTGTGGGTGAATCCATATCAGAACTTCAAGATTTTGGAGCACATCATGTTGCTTTATGTTTATTTGGAATTATCTTTATTTTGAAAAGCAACATTTAGCTTGTTATGAGGCCCAGGTAGAGATTCACTGCATGACTTTTTGCCTTTAACCTACCATGTGACATGCACTGTCTCTAATGAACCGCCTGTTATTTAACTCACCAAGCATGCATCAAATGCAAGTGATATACATGAAATCAGTCTTCAGCAGGTGGAGGCAAGTAAACCACACAAACAGGTGGCTCAAACTTCCCAGACTATGTGAAAAAACCATCTCAAAATTTACTTAACTTACGATTCTATGGGTTGGCTGGCACTTCTTACCTAAGCTGGCTTGGTTGATCTCTGTTGGTCTTTCTGATAAAAATCCAGTGATCGGACTGGTTAGCTGGTGGCTGTGAGATCTAGGATAGCCTCACTCACTTGTCTAGCTGTTGGCTGGCTATTGGTTGGGTTGCTTGCTAGAGGTAGGGGGGTCTCATGTCACTCATCATTCTACATACCAGCCTTGGTTTTTCACTGGGTGACAGACATGTTCCAAAAGTAGAAACTGAGAAATCTCCAGTTTGTTAACATCCCATTGGCCTAAACAAATCATAGGTTCGCCCAGATTTAAGAGAAGGAAAAATAGATTCCTCTTGAGAGATCCATCTCCCAAAGTCACATCCAAAGGAAGATTCATACAGGGATTAGAAAAACTCATGGCTATTTTTTTTCCCAATTAATCACAGTGCTCAAATTTTAACTTACCACACTGCTCCACCTGCCAGGGTAAGTAACACAGAGGAAAAGATGGCCCACTCTGTGGCAGGCTTATTGCGTGGGACTGATCTGCTAAGGAACTAGGCAGCAAAGTCTCCTTCCTGGAGATATATTTATTCTGCATATGGATTTGCCCACTTGCCCACAACACCTTTGCTAAAACCAAATCTTTGAACTTGTAGAATGACTTATATTTTTGACCTAACAATGTATTTTGCAGAAAATTATGGGCAGCCATGGGCTTATGTCTGTGCAATTCCCTGGCCATACCATATCCCATTACCTTTAAAGTAACCGAAACCTGAATTGCATTGCAGCTTCCATGCCTTCTCATCAGCAGCCACTTGCTGTTTCATTTCAAGGCAGTCTGTGGAGGTTTCATAAGCCTCTTGCAATTTGCAGAAGATTAGTTGGGGGTTTTTGAGAATTATCCATTCCGTGTTTCAGGCTTTTATTCAGACTGGGTCCAAAATGATAAAGTATCCCAGTTAAATGAACACAGTAGGTTATAAAGGGGATGAGGCTTTCATTAAGCAGATGGAAAATATTACTACGCACTCCTTTCCCCGTCAGTGCTTAGTCAATGGACATACACAGTGGCCATTACAGCAAAGATGAAAGCTATGCATGGCTCAGTTATATAATATTTCACACTGAGGTTAATCTGGCTGCTCTCACTGCTGAGTGCCCAGTCTGTGAATGACAGAGGCCAATGACAAAATCTACTTGGCATATTTTGCAGAGTAAGAGCCAAGCATGTCCTGACAGACAGATTGTTCTGTATTCCTTTCATCATGGAGCAAGCACTGATTTGTAATGTACATCCACGGAGATACAGAATTTCCTTACTGGCCACAATATTTCTGCCAGCATCACAATTCATAAAATTACCAACAGCTGCATCCATTGCCACAGTATCTCACACACATCTCTACCTATCAGGTATCATGTTACATATCACGTTTTACAGTAAAGGGATTGGGAACATTTGGCACACACCCACAAGTTCACTGGTGCAACCACATGTTTCAACAACTGGAGGAGCTGTTAGAGCATGTTTTGAGATGGGTTCCCATAGTCTTAGTTACACGACCATTTCAGGGTTATGACGTAGTACTGATGGTGCCACTCATGTCTTCAGGGAGAAGTTAGTATATGATGGGCTACCTCCCATGAATAGAAAGGTCCAGAATCAAGGGAGGGGGATATGGCTCTCTCAGTATAAAACCAAATAATCTGCTGAAGTATATTTCCTCCCTGTTCCTGTAATTTTGGGCTCAGTGAGTTCCACTCCCAAGCGAGAAAGGCTTCCACCAAGAAACATAGTCATGGTTCCATTAAATTGAATGCCAAGACTGCCACTTGCCATTTTTGTCTATTATGTTATTAAATCAGCAGGAAGTAAAGGGGGTTACTGTAAAAGCAAGGGTGATTGATCAATCACTTTCAGAGAGTTCATCGATTCATTCTAGTAGCTGGCCAAATTGCCCTTCAGCTGTGTTGATTCAACTCCTCAGCTCATTTATTGAGTTTTCTCTTTCAACAGACAGGACTGCCATCTTGGACCAATGCTAGCCATAAATTTTTTACTGCTTTGAACAGATGTTAGCAAGTTTATTCTTGCTTGCTAGATAGCAGCTCAGACAACACAGATCTTCCACTTATTGTTGGATGGCCCGCACAATAACTAAATAACTAAACTGGGTTCTATTTTAAAATAGATTTTGACATGGTGGATCTAGATAAAATAGAAAATGCAATTTTAAAATGTGGACTGAATAACTTCTAAAAGAGAAAATTTTACTCATGATCATTTATATTTAGAAGCACCATGGATTTCAAGCATTATTTTTTCATTGAAATACCACTTAAATTACTTGAGGAGATGGCTATTTTTATTTTCCTACCATGAAAGAGTCATGAAAAATATACCTAGAACCTCAAAAGCTTCCACTGTTAATAAAATAGCTTGGAATTAATATTACTCCCAGCACACTATCTGTTCACTGTTAGTACACTTTCTTCCTATTTTCATAGTTAAAAATGCAAAATTCTCACAATGCAAAATTGAATGTTGTTACTGTGGTTGAATCTATCAAAGTAGTACATATGGTCATTTATTATTCAATAAGTCTTTAGTGCCTAGTATATGTAAAGTACTCTTCTAGGCATGTGTGATGCACCAGTTAGAAAACAATAGCAGGCATGGAGCTTGTAGTCTAGTGGGGAGGGAGCAGACAATAAATATAAAAGAACATGAAAACTAAGTAAACTTATAGTATATTTCAAAGGGCTTCATGCAATAGAGAAAGATAGAATCAGGAATTTTTTCCTCCCCCATAAGAGCAAGGGAATTGAACTGATACAGATTGCTGAATTTTTTATTTACTTAACAAAATGACAAAAAATATTTTATCCATCATTCTGTCCTTTAGGTGTCAGGGTCATAGAAAACTATTTTGATGTGCCAGAAGTCAGGGCATGCTATATTCATGTGCCCTTCCCAAGGAATCAAAAAGAAGAAGGCATTTATCCTAACAAGAAACAGAAAAACTGATGTTGAATATTTCATATTTTGAATTGTAGAGTTAAATGAATACATAGCGGAGTCATCAGTTGAAAACAGGTGAGCGTTATATGTGACAAAGGAGAACAATGAAAGTGCTTAAAGAGGGAGAATAAAAAGAGAAAGTAAAATAATATTGAAGGTTCTTTAGATGATACACAGAAATGAAAGGATGTCTTTGAAAACTAACAGATACTAAAAGGTTAAGTGAGAAAAATAGGAAATTCGTGTAACTATAAAATGTATAACAAAAAAAAAAATTAGAGTAAAAATACAAACCTTCCCAAATAACAAATAAAATTTTAAAAAGCAAATAGTATATATGAAATAATGAAAGAAACAGTAAACAGCAAATATAATGTGTAGAACTGGGACAAACATAATAGTCCTCAATATGTGAGTGAGTGTAAATTGTTTTTGGAAAGAAAAAATATTTTCAAATATGCCCAGAAATGAATTAAAATGAAGTGATTAAAAATTATAGACATAAAAAAAAGATTTTTCAGGCAAATACAAATAATAAGAAAAGCAAGTTTGCAGTGCTGAAACCTGAAAACATAGACTTCATTACCAAAAGCACTCAATTAAACAAAAAAAGGTTATTTTCTAAAGTTAAGAACCCCATTTAAAATGAAGCTTTAATATACCATTCTTGGAAGCACACAAGTCAAATGAACAAAAAATAAGAAAGAATATAAGCTAGCCCAAAACAATAAGTTAAATCTTTTATATAAATTTCAAATACTGTACTATCATAGGGAACCCAATGTAACTTCTCAAGCACATGTGTAATGTTCCCCCAAATTGATCATATTCTAGAGTAAAAATAAACTAGTTTCCATAAAATACAAATTTACAAACCGACCTTGTGCATAAACTGGAAACAAGAAACAAAAAAAAAGACCTTTCACATTGTATTAAGACATTCCATTAATCAATTATTTGGTAAAATGATAAATGCAAAGAGTAGTTACAGAATTTCCCAAAATTAATGATAACAAAAACACAAAATACAACATATATGGAGTATATTTACATGAATGCTCAGATGAAAATGTATGGTTCTAAATATATATATTGACAAAAATGGAAGAAAAACAATAGATTAAAAATTCAGTTATTGTATTTTAAGTCCTTTAATTTATATTTTCAAATATTTCTATTTCTTCATCACTGTTCACTATGCAGATATGTTTCACCTTTGACCATACTCAAATTAATTTCTTGAGTCTTAATCCACTAAGTATGACAACTGGGTAATCTCACTGTTGGATTGTATTGAGTGCATTTTTAAAGAAATGTTAATCAGGTTATTTTCCTGTATCTTTTCATGTCTAATGACTTTTATTGGTTAGTGGGCATCTTGAATGGTATATAATATGTACCAGAGATTCCGAATCCTGTTGTGTTCCAGTGAAGAGTGAATTTTGTTCTTGTGTGCAGTTACCCTGGCCGGACACAAATTCCAATCTTTGCTCTTCAGCTTCCATTTATTGCTTTTTTTACTGGTCTCAGATGCATGTCTGATGCATCTCAGATGCAGTCTCCTCCAGATGCATGTACCTTAGTAGTAAATCAAAGATTTTCGTAAATTTTATTTCAGATTTGAGGGATCACTCCTTCGGTGGAACCCACCATTCTTGGTTCTCCCAACTCAAATTTCTGGCTGTTCTTCCATCCCTAGATTGTACTTCCTGGCCTCTCAAGCCAATATGATCCTCGCAAGCTAGTAAGACTCATTTTCTGCCACTCGAGCCACTAGCAGACCCCAGAGTAAATGGTCACACTTGAAGTTCTTGTTAATTGCACGTCCCATCTTCCAAGGGCAGGTTTCTTGCTTTGTCTGCCTGGTTTCAGTCTCTCTACAGTGCTTTCAAAGAATTTTTTTCCTCAATGGAATTTCTAGATTTCATCATTATTTTCTGGGGATGATTAATAGCAGAAGAATTGGGACGACGCATAGCAGCAGATCTGATGTTAAAGCCTAGATGCTTTCATCTCTCTCTCTTTCTCAACTTTATTTGGCCTACTCAGTTTTGTGCCACAGGTCCATGGAAAGCTTTGCTCAGGTACTAGCGGCTCAATTAGACCAGAGATTATGTGATTTTTTTTATTACTGTGGCAGTACTAATGTCTAAATCTTCAAGTTGATTTTTTTGGCCATGAACTAGTGGAACTAAGAGCTAAATATTTATTACACAACAGATAATTTGTTCTTTCATGTTTAAAAAGCATAGGAAAAAGTCAGTTAGTAATGCAATATGATAAAGATTTAAATAGTACTTAGGAATTAAAATGCAAACGTAGCAAGAATCCCAAGGATGTTTTTTCCTGTTTGACCCTGTATAATAGAAAGGCCAATAAAATACATTCTCATAGTTCTCAGAGAAAGCAGGTTGCAAGATGCTTAGATACCTTAGTATAGTTGAAAAAGGTTTAAGGGATCTTTCCAACTGCACTGATTAGTAAAATTAAAATTGAAATATTCTATAACAAATAGATAATAAGCTTAAGGGTAAAGTTGTTCCTAATTGAAAAACTTACCCTTAAGAGAAATGTTAACACCAAATTAAGGAGAACAAAAGCAGCACAAAATCCTTAAGATTTTCAGAAAACTATGATGAAAGCTTAATATGCTTAAAAATAAAACTAAAGGGAAAAACTTAACTATTGGAACTCCTGAGCTCACATTTTTTAAATGTGATAAAAACAACACAAAGGTTTAGAATAAATGACCTGAACACATGTATTTCAAAATACTTCTTTTGGTTTCTTTGTGTTTTTACTGTTTACTGCTCATAAATGATCATTTAAGGACATGGGCTATTGATTTTCCTCAGTTATTGCTGGTAATCATATTAAGTAATTACCCATCAAGATAAATTCATAACTCTGTATGCATTTTATTTTATTTTACAAGTTCTTTTATGTACATCATCCAAAGTGTTCCAGTGAAGTAAATGACAGTAGAAAAGTGGTCCGAGATGTTCATTAGGTAAAAAAGCAAAACTGAAAACAAAAATGACAAAACAGAAATCATCCAATGAATGCAACCTAGATATTCAAGTTTTTAAAAATTCTATATTGATTTTTGTATTTTTTTGTTATAAATCAGTGCCTTTGAATTTGAAACCAATACACATCAGTAGCTGGGAATCAGTTCTTAATATTGGGTAAGTCTGTAACAAGAACAAATCAAGGACAGGACAAAAATTGCCCTATGCAAGACAATGCCCAGAAGCAACTACAGACAAAAGTATTTTTATTAGTCATTATTCTTAATTCTTTTTAATTTAGAAGTTTCTTAGTGTTTAAATAGGTAAATGTGCTAAAATGTTACTACAAAATAATGCTAATGCTCTCTTTGATGAAAATTCTTCATAATTTTTAAAAGCTGTTCTTTCAAAACAGCAAATATTATAGTTCTGATAATTATTTTCAGACACTAGAATGCAGAAAAAACATCATCGGTGTTATGAACAGAGGCATTTAACAAATTAAAATTTGAGAGAATACACTTTCAGGCTCTCCTTTTAATTTCTTTTTACTTCTCTGGTGTCTAGTCATGTTCACATTTCTTTTGAAGCTCATAACATGTATCTGTTTCTTCTGGATTCTCTGAGAAATTATAAGAGCTTGCATGGGGTGCCAGAGTCTTAGAAGAAAAAAAAATAAACAGTGTATTCTTCAGGTCAAGGGAGTCCAAGTGATAGAATCATAGCAGCTTATAATTTTACTTGCAAAAATTCTTCTTTTCCTTAAAATTTAATACGTGTTACTTTACCCAGTCTTACAAAAATAGATCAAGCTTTTGAGCCTGTTAACAAAACTGTGATCATAAAATTCAAGGTACTATGTGTTTATTTGCTCAAAAAGCCATAAATATTCATGAGTTTTTAGACATGCAGCTATTCAACAAGAATATTCACATTTGAATAGACTGAGCAAAAACGTGTTTCTTTGTACTCAAAACATGAATGATCTTGTACAATGAAGTATTTTACATAAATAATATAAGATAAAAATGCCAATATTTCCAGGGTGAATTCTATTATTTATTTTAATTAAATTGTAAATTTGAATAAAAGAAATCATAAAAGAAAAGGCTATTAAATTCAGAGAAGATACTTCATACTTTCTGTATTTTAACAAGTTATTTTTACTTGGCATATACTGCAGTGTTTATTTCCCCCTTTTTGAAGGAAGAAATAAGCTTTAAGAAGAAAATCCTTCATGCACTATAAATCACTATAGTACAAATATAAATTTTCACTCATCTTATTTAATAAAAAATGTTCTTGATATAATATGCAGTATTTAAGATATGAACAACTGAAAATAAATAATCAAATGTAGAAATTATTTCAATTCACAGAGTAAAGACTTGTCTCTCAGAATGTTTTTGTGTTAAGTGAATCCATGTTGCTATAGACAGATTTCAGTATATTTATAGAGAATACACTAGAATTAAAGTTTTGACACATAAACTATATTTAGAGAGCTTTAGATTGTGATAATATAATATAATATTTAAATACAAAAATGGAATGTTTTAATATACATTTAATAATGTTTAACAGTAATATTTTCCTTAACAGAGAACACATATAATCTGCTGTCAGAGTTTTGGTTCAATGAAGTTACAGGGCAAATTCTGGAATTTAGATATAGGCAAAAATTCTGGAATTCAGACATTGGTTAAAAAGTGTGTTTATCATCTCTCCATCCATACTGGTACAATTATATGTGCACCTCCATTTTGAAGATTCAACTTACACACCATAAATAGTGGACTCTCAGCTAGATGGATAGACATAGAGTGATTTATTAGTATGGGTTGGGGTGTAATAAGTTAAAGTTACAATATTTAAATTTACCAAGGGTTATTACTAAACAACTAATGATTATAGTTACATTTTATTATTAAGACAGTGTATTTTAAGACATTCCGTAGAAATATTGATATTTGTATTTTCACTTTTATTCTCATTAGTCTATCCCATATCGTCTACCAGAATCTCAACTTTAAGAACTGCCTAGTTGGGTAAAGACGTGACTGTAGAGATTTATTAGAACTGAAAGAGTTGTTTCATGATATCTTTATCAGGCATTGAAAACAAAATATATAATTGTTACCTTTAGCAATACAAGTTCTGGCATTTTGGCAGTAGCTGAAGATAATTTTGGAAACATTCCAACTTCATGCACACTGATTGCAGAAATTTTGATGGCCTCCTTTAGCCTTGATTTGGGACTCCCCACTCCCCCTTGGCAGGGTCACTGATATCGCTGACATGAACATAAGCAACCTGGTTAGAAATTCTAGCAAAATATAAAATCAGGGAATACCACACTGAAGCTAAATCTGTGGTACTTCCTATTATCTTCTGAAAAATAGATGCTAGAAGTTCTTAAAAAATGTCTCTCCTCAAGGACTGTGTAATTAGACATTTTGCGCTTGAATAATGGCCTCAATATTTCTTAGTTGCCAGTTAGATGTAATTTAGTTCACAGATGGCTTATTGCATAGGTCACATGGCAGCTCTCAGTCACATAAAACATTGTTATACTAAAGTTTATTCCCTTATTTTCTATTTCTCCAACTAAAATATGTACCTCATACATGCAACAACTTTTATAACCTGTTCACTGCAGTAACCTTAATGAATAGAATATTGCCTGGCACAGAAGGAATTCTCAGTATCTGTCAGTCAGATAAATAAGCCCACGAATAAATGAAGTAATGTATAACACACACCATGCTGCTCTCACTATAATGTTTACAATCCCACATTGTTATCCTATACAGAATGAATTAATTTTAATAAGGTATTAATATTGAATCTACAAGTATTCTCTGCATTTCTAATAAATATTTTCTGATAGTAGTAACAATAATAATAGCAGTAGTAGTAGTTTTCTGCTAGTAGTAATTTAAAAAGTATTGCTGAGGGTGAGAAAAAGAAATGCTGACATTTTATTATTAGTCATTAGTGTTTCATATAAAAGTTATAGTAAAGTTGTTTCCCAGCATGCCTGTGTGTTCTGTTGCTACCAAAACCCAACTTATTGAGCACATTTTTTTTATTGAGAATCTTCCAAACACACTAATTAAAAACTTGTTTTTAATTATCCTTTCAACTTTATCCAGCAGCCCCTCCCATTCAGCAAACATAAGGGCACCATGGAAAAAATTAATTTTTATTTAATTTTTCCAGTTTTATTGAGGTGAAATTTATATACAAAAACTGCATATATTGAATGGATACACTTTATGAGTTTAAACATATGCACATGCTTGTGAAACCCTTACCACAATCACAGTAATAAATATACTTATCACCTCCAAAATTTTTCTCATGCCTCCCTTTTTTTCTGATAAGAACACTTAACATGAAATCTACCTTCTTAACAAAATGCTTTTAAGGTCATAATACTGTATTGTTAACTATAGACACTATGTTGTACAGATCTCTAAAACTTACTCATTTTGCATAACTGAAACTTCCCGGATTGGAAGACTTACTATTATTAAAATATCCACACTACCCATAATAGAGCTACAGATTCAATGCTATCCCCATTAAAACCTTGATGGCACTTCTAAAGAAATAGAAAAAACAACCCTAAAATTCATATGAAACCAAATATCTAAATTTGGTGATATTCTACTATGGGTATTTTAAAGAATTCCCAAGGGATTCTACATTTAAAGCCATGTCAGTGCAGAAACAAAAAGTGACATTCACAAGACTTATTTTCTAAGCAATTTTTTCATGATGCCATTGGACTAAATGAAATTTCCTAAAAATTCTGTTTATTAAGTAAAGTCCAAACTGTTAAGTATTTATTTCCTAAAAAACTTAGTATCTGCTTGAACATTTAACACACTTGAATTGAAATTAACAGTAATTCTTAAATAACCAAAATTACTTAAAAATGGGATGTGTGCATTGTTGAATATGCCATGACTTCCCAAACCTAAGTATTATACTGGACACCATTACCCTCCTTTCTTCTTCCATAGTGATTTTTGAATTATTATTTCATATTATCACAGCACTGCCCCAAACTCAACTTTGTATGGGTGTGATATGATCAAAAGAGCATGGCTTAATCCAATAATGATACTCTAATCTCTCTTAAGCTAGTAGTAATTTTCACGGTGTCTGACAGATGTCAAATATTGCTGTGCTTCTTTCAAATACTTGAAATATCCTGTGGCACCTTGTGATTTTTCTGTGGCTCTGCCAGGCACCTGAACGCAGAGTGTGCCACCCATCAGACTGACAAATAGACATGGTATAAGAGGAAGTCAAGGCAGAGTTGTTATTCAGGCTTTCAGAAGATTTCAGAATGGGAAAAGGCATTCTGGGGAGAGAAGCTGCTATGGGAAAAGGTACAGAGGTGGACAAGTAACCATAGTGCCAGGAACTATTTGTGCCGGCTTATGTGACTAGAGTCGAGGTCCTCTAGCCAACCCTCACTGCTGACACACACAGAGTTTTAAAAAAATATTTGAATTAATTGCTAACATTAAGAACTAGCAGATTTCACAGGGTAATAGATTTCTGACTTCTCTTAAAAACCAAGCTTTGGTTCCCTACTGTTCATGACTGTTAGCCATGTGCCGAGTAGCAGCCCCAGATAGATCCCGCTTCAGTCTATCTGATTGCCTGCTGGGCCCCTGTGGGAGCTCACCTGCACCGTTCTGGGTCGTAAGATATGTTATGTGTAGAAGAATAGTAAATAAAACCAGAGAGGAAAATTAGAGTATAATTTGGGAGTGCCTTGAATTGAAGAGTGATTTCTTTGTTTAGTTTTGTTTTTCTTTCCCAGTCAGGCCACAGGAGCTGTCAGTGTTTGGAGAAGGCAGGTGGCACAAAGTGATGTTCCAGGGTAAGAGAACAGGCTATGTCACTTAGAAAGAGTGGTGACTGAAAAAGGGAGGTACAGAACGAGGGCTGCCACATAAAGCTTGAGGTTGTGTCCTGAACATGGGCACCTGGTCAAAGGTAAAAGGGGCTAAATCCAGCCTCCCATTTGCCAAGCTGAAAACTGTGGCAGGGCCGTGACCACACAGGTGTGATTTCCGTTTTCTAATTCACACAGAAGCTCTGTGTGGGCTGTGGTATCCCTAGGTACAGTAGTCTAAATAAGAGGAAAATAGCTTTGAATTGAACAAGAGTTATGAAATGGAATGCCTATGAGTTTGAGACATACCGTGGTGTTTACTCAACAATGCTAAACAAAATATTTGATGTAAGAAGACAGAAGTAGGGGAATTCATTATGAGACTAGTTCTAAAAAAAAAGGTGATATGCCTCTGATGTAAGAACAAGAAGTAGGAGCATAAGAAATTGGTGGGAGGTAGGGCAGTAAGTTGGTTGAAGACTGAATTCCTTTATCAAATGCTTATTTTCAAGAAAGAATAGATTTATAACGGGAATTAATGCTCATTAGGAAAAAAGTGAGATAATTTTATACAGTTGTTATAAGATAATGGATCACCCAATACATTTTAATTTAATAAAAATATTTTTCATAGAGGTTAATGCATATTATGTAGTTCATCATGCAGAACTGAAGGAAACTACTGTTCCTACCGAATAAAATGTAAATCATGAAATCTTATTTAGATTTCTTCCTACTAAAATATAGCCTTTATTTTTTCTATAAATCTTCAGGTATTTTCCCACTTATAATGTCCTTAAATTCTTTTAGAAGTATTTCACAAAAGAATTCATTAAAGAGAAATCTTTCATCATTCATCTTAAAATTTTATACTTCAGCAGCATTTCATGATATTGCTTAATTTTTTGTTTTAGGTGTTTGTTAGTAACTTTCAGTATCTTTGAATATACTAATTAATATGTGTGTCATCATCCCCAATATTTATTCTCTTTAAATACAAGAATATTTTATTAGAATAATCATTATTTACTTACATATTTTTTCTTGTAATTAAATTCCTAAAGTTCTTTAAGCATTTGCTCTTCTCTCTTGCTCCCCTAATCAGAACATGAGAAAAGAAAATCAATATGAGAAAGAGAATATCTGTAACTCTGATATTATAGAAACACTGCTCAAGTTTTATTGAGAATTACTCAGAAATATGTCTGGCTACATTTACAGAACATGTAATGGTTTAGGTGGCTAAAAAGCACAGTTAGAATTGTCCATTAATTCAATAGTATCCATGCTTATGAAAAAGACAACTATGTCAGAAAACATGCTTAGTTTTAAAAGACCAGTCATGTCTACTATGTATCATTATTATTTTATTAAATGATGGTCCATAATATGTGCTATAATCAGAAGCTTTTTAAGACATTCTATAAAGCAGTAAAGATGTCAGAAATGACAAGGAGAAATCTATAAAACATTCAACTCTCCCAAATATATATATATATATATACACACAGATAACGTTTTTCATTGTCTCATGGAAAAACTGTAAAAACATAATTATGTACTAAGGCAAAAATATTCCTTAGTAAAAGAAAATATGAAGAGCTTGATAAACATATTGAAATTAAGAAAGATTTGGACAGCAAAATGTTAATAATCACACAAACAACAAAAATTCATCTGTGTGAAATTTTTAATATGTATTTTTCTAAAAAACTCAGGACCAAGAGCAATCACATCTAAAATGGTAAATTCATACTTGCTGAACATTTATAATATGTGGGATTAATCCTGGCCCCCCATATGAAGATGGTGATTAATATTCATATAAATATATATATTTATAAATGTATGAAAGGTATGCATATGAACATACACATATGTATTAATATGTATTCATGGATGAATTTTCACACAGATGAAGTATGAAAATACTTTCTCAAGTATACACTGCTGGTGGGAATGTAAAATGGTATGAACAGTTTGGAAAATGCAATTTCCAAAAATGTTCGTCATACATATACCAAATCATGCAGCCATTCTACTCCAAAGCATTTATTCTAGAGAAATGAAAGTATACTGCTATACAAATACTTACACATGAAAGGTTCCTAGCAGCTTAATTTGTAATAGTCCAAAACTGGAAGCAACCCAAATGAACATCAGTAGATGAGTGGATAAACAAATTGTGATACATCCATAACATTGATTACTGCTAAGCAATAAAAAATACTGAACTATCAACAAGGATGAATCTCAGAATAATTTTACTTAGGAAAAACGTCAGACGAAAGGCTATGCATTTGATGCACGCAACTTATATACTCTGGGTTCATATATGTACATACATATAGGACTAATAAAATTCCACAGAAAATACAAACTAATCAATAGTGAGTGAAAGTAGATGAACATGGCCTGAGGCTGTAAGGGGGTAGGGGGAGCACAAAAGCATTAGAAAACTTTTGTAATGATGGACATGGTTTTTATTTTGACTTGGTTATATTACAGGGGTTTATACATATTTTAAAATTTGTCAAATTATACACTCTGTGTGCCATGACTATAGATCAGTTTTGTATCAAAAGCAGTTTTAAAACTGGTATATATTTAGAAAAGGATGGAAATGTAGACTCAACAAAATTTCATGTATAAATAATACTGTATGGACACCAGTATTGAATAGCACATTCTAGTTTGTAATAATTATCGGTGTCATAATGTACAAATTAAATATAGAACATGATGCAGAAGGAGATGTCCTTGCAACTTTTGGTTTATATTTTGCTGCATACTGTATGTGTCACATTTAAAAGAATGGGAATTAGGCATCAGTGAAACAATTTAAGTTCAATATATTTATATATTTATTTTAATCATGTGGCAGTTTTAAAATAGGTTCCTTTTTTTTTTAAACATTCCTTCCATCAAAAAGTGTGGTCCATGACCTCTACTCTTGGGTCTAAGTGGGCTTATACATGTATCTACCATTAGTGTATAATGAACTGATGTTGAATGACTTCCAAGTTTGGACTAAAAAAAGGTGATGCAGCTTCTGTCTTACTCACAGAAGTATTTGGACTCGAAGCCCTGAGCCTCTATGTATGAAGTCCGACTACCCTGAGTCTGCCATGCTGTGTGGAAGCCAAGTTGGGCAGAGGGGTCTCTTTAGGCACTGCAGTGGGCAGTCTTAATCATCAAGTCCTTGTATCCCAGGATCTAAGTATGTTAAGTGAAGGAGCCAACAGATGATTCCAAACCCAGTTCTTGAGTCCCTGCCAGCCTTCTAGTTGTCGAAGCTCAGTTTTCAGACATGATACAGTATAAAACAATTATTTTGCTATGTCCCATCTGAATTTGTAATCCACAAAATCTGTGAGCATAATGAAATGTTGTTCTAAGCTACAGAGTTCTCTGGTAATTCGTATTCAACAGCAGTAACTGGTCTATAGTGTAGGGGCCATATTAATACCAGTATTTTAAGTGGATTTTCTTTTTAAGACCCACAGTATTTAAAAAAATGGTTAAGATTTAGATTTAAACATAGACAGAAACCTCTGGCTTCCCAGATGTTTACAACTCTCTAAGCATGTGGACAAATCCTGAATTAGAAATGGGAGGAATTATTTTCATAAAGTCTGGCAGCAGTTCTGCTATGTGAGAACAGATGCTGGCTTTAAAGAGTAAGGGTTGCCCATACTTAATAGCAAAACTAATATTGACTTATTAAAAATGCATGATCACTTTGTTCATTCTGTCAAATGACTGGTTCAAAACACACATATCTTGGTTTAAAATTCAGAGATTTAAAAAGATATTGAACATGGTGTCTTAAACTGTTTTAAACAACTGTGCTGCACCTTCATACACAACAGATAACAAAATAAAAATACAGATTTCAAAGGTGTATATAGGGCAAAATTCAATTTCTGAAAGATATTTCCATTTTTACTTTTCCATAGTAAAGACTGTCCTTCATGACATGTATTTCCAGATGGCTGAGACGAAGAAGATCCTTGGCAGGCCATGTTGCTGGTTCTACTGCTTTCCACCAGTTATGGTGGAGTGACAGAGACTTAGTTAAGGAATGATTATATTGTAAAATTGAATACTTTTGATAATGTGAATCCATTAAGTAGCATCTGCCATACACTTTTTTATCAATGATCTAACAGTACATGAATAAATCAGACAATTCTTAGAACTAATAAAAGCATAGCTCGTAACTAATTGTTTTAGTTCTGCTAAAGACCAAAATATGGAATTGCCTTCAGCTTCTGTTTACACAGTCACCAGGACATCCTCCTCTTTCTGTGCCATCATGTTTAATTTCTGTGGAGGCTTGATTACTTATTTTGTTCAGCAGAATTGGCTGCAAACATTCTGACTCTTTATCAGAATTCAAATTCAATTTCAACAGAGAAGGCTTTGAAATTAGAACTACTGAAAATAATTTGAAAACTATTCTATTTTTTAAAACATTAACAGGAACATTTATGTAAGGGTTTCTCAGGAAAACAATTTTGAAGAAGAAAACATTTTTTAACAGTTTCAAAGTCTCTATACTTTGAAATAAAAACAGTTGTCATGATTTACACTGAAACGTTGTTCATGGTATCTGTGTCCCAGTTTACATTTCTATGTTGTAAACCTTGAAAACATTAATATAATGATCAAATGACAGTGAGACTTGCAGTTTTCTTTGCTTTACTTTGATTTCAACAAAGATGTCTAACAAAGATCAATTAGCTAAATCACATCAAATATGGAAGTGGCTCAGCTTTGTAGGAAGAGAATTAGGATTAATATTAGTAGTGTTGTTATGTAGGAAGATAGACATGAGCAGCCAGGGAAGGAGAAGATAAGGTTCAAGGAAAAACCACCCACAAAAACAAGTTAGGGGGACCCACTTGAAGACAACAAAGGCTTTGCAGGGAGATAACTTCCTTGCGTATCTTGACCAGGCCAAACTGGTCACAGAGATCAAAATGCAGACACAATCACACATTTAAGAACTGCTCAAACCACCCCTTGTCATAATCTCATTAAAATAAAATTGCAGTTTTGCTTCCCTTCCCACCCTGTGGGCTTTTCTGTGAGCATTTTGGGAAAAGACATGCACACCAGGAGGAATCGGTGTTTAACCAGAACTGTCAATCAAATGACCTCACCTGTCAATCAAAGAGGGCCTCCCTGCTAGGATATGATAAATAGACCCTCCCCTAAAATTTTGGGGCCTTTGTCTACCTTGGAGTGTATTCAAATCCAACTTCTGCTCTGCTTACTGCTGTGGCTCTGCCTTTCAATTATTTGTTTTGGTGGGGACAAGAACCCAGATGAACAAACCTGACCTATAACATATTTGGTTCCATGACTTAGATTGCTACTCCTGCTGTTAAGATGAGCTAAATAAAAGCCTGTGGCTTTAACTCTCTATCAGGCCTCTTGGATGCATTCTTCCCTTTGAGAAACTGATAACTGAAGAATGCCACAATCTACCACCCTGTAACAGTATTAACACAGACAGTGGCCTGAACATCAATGCTGATAACTGTTACAGTCTCATCAATATCACTGGTTCAGCATGCCAGTTATCTTACCTAGAGCTCTCTACTGTATAAGTGAAATATAATTTGCAATACTATTACATGTCCCAAGAGGGAAGTTCATAAAGTCATTTTTAAGATTTATGAGACAATGATATTAGGGTTTTGTTTTTTTGGGAGGGGTATCTTTTGAATCAAATACAAGAGAATGCAGAAAAAGAAGAGATTGTCATTATTATGACTATGTTGATGATATGGGTTTTTATTTTTCTTTTCAGTTAAATCACAAAAGAATTTTCTAAAAGGAGGTTTTTTTCTCTTGCTACCACTTTACAGAAAGCAATACACATAGAGAAGTTAAATAATACATTGCAAACTGAGGTTCATTTGGTGTTTCAGACCCTGAAACACTTTTAGAATTATACCTATAATAGTGGCTTGTATTTAATGTTGTTTTACTTTTCCTTTCTGTCTCATCTGTTTTTAAGTAGGTTTACAGACTAACGTTTAAAGCCAGGGAGATGAAAGTTTATAGATATATTGAGAGAAAGAAAGGATTTTTTGATAGCAGTTATGTAAAGGAATAGATAGAAGGAATCAAAGAGGGCTAATGGAGGGAAAAACAATCAACTAACAGTTGATAGGAAAGACAGTGATCTTGAGAAAATACTGGTACCACTACAACAGCTCAAATTTTTACAAGAAAGAGTTTAAAATGGATTTCATATTGGCATTTTAAGAAGTTTAAGACAAGAAAAAGAGGGTTTTTAAAAAAATTCTTTTTGATATTACAGTGTATTCTCAAATAATCAGAGGGACAAGTCTGGGGAAAGGAAATCCCAGGGCAAAATACCTCTAAAAACTGAAATCAGTCAAAGGGAGAAAGCAAGTTTAAAATCCATTCGCTGCTCACAACCTGCAGTCCCGAGCCTTCTCTCTTTCCTGCTCCAGCAGAAGCAAAACAAAACAGCCCTCCCCACACCTCTTGGGTACAGATAAGCCCTCCTTGCCCAGGTAATTACACATTGATATGGAGATGAACTTCTCTCCACCCCTGAGGAATGATGCAAATGCACTAAAGCCATACTTCTTTTCACCTCTGAATGCCTATTGATAGGCAGATGTACTAAAGCCAGGTGAGATATTCTGGAAATGTTACAGTTTTACCCACAGGCCACCCCTCCAGAAATCTCACCTTACAATTTACTCATTCCCCCTCTTCCAACCAATCTAGTAACATACAATAGCAACAGCAATAAAATCTTGATAATCCTCAAGCCAGAGGATTCAGCCTATGCACATTAAGTGAATGTACTTTACAGCACAATCCCTCACTAAGCACAAAATATGTTTCTGCACTTGTTTACTCATTCCTAACAACCATGCTAGATTGCTCACAAAACTTTTACCAAGCATTAGACAAAGTCAAGCCTCTCTTTAAGCATTTTTTTCTTGACAACAGCAACACAATCATCATAATTCTCAAGCCATAGGATTCAGCTAGGTTCAAAGTCCCATGCAGATTAAGTCCAAAATTCATCCATTCCAGCCATCACACGGAAACTGCAGCCAGGGGGCGCATCCAGGACACAAGGACTGTGGAAGTAAATAACCATGATTGTGGGGGATCACTTTGCTGTTATTCCAAGATTACATAGGAGGCCAGCTTCCAGGCCTTTTCCCCAAGGTGCCAGAAGGGCCAGCCATTGCCAGTCCATGCGTCAAAATGTCTAAGGCCACGTCCATTTTATTCCTAATTGCTGCACCCATCCTTGCAATGCATGTCCAATAAAGTGAGTGTCTTGATCATTCTCAATCACTGGCAACAGGCCACAGGCTGCAAGGAGACACTCTAGGCTCCTCTTGGTGGTTTGCTGATCTGCACAACATGCAGGGCACTCGTTCCAGGATTGGCTGACCTCTTCAAAGGTCAATGGCAAGCCCCACCAACGGGCTACAGCCCACATTGTCTTTTGCTGTGTGTGCACCAAATGCTGATGTAGCCATTGGGACACATCAGAGGCAGGCTATCCTTTTAGCCAGCGCACCTGGCCCAATGTGTCTGCTTCATTATTCCCTGGGGATGCCAAAGGCATATGGCCAGTCACATGATATTCAGTATGTATCTTTGCCACACCACTCCATGGCCTTTAGGTCCAGTCTCTCACCCACCCCGTGATGGGATAGGTGGTTATTACCTTTGCTGGAGCTTTTCTGGCAATGGGCTCTGCACCAAGCAACGTGTGGTACACAGCAGCCAGTTGCTTCTCTATTAAGATGTACTGGACCTCTGCTCCTTTCCATAGCTGTGTCCAGGCTCCATCTGGCAGCAGAAGCAGCAGCAGTGGCAGAAGCAGTAGCCTTAGGCTCTGGCCACGGGCTGGGGTCGGCACAGCCAGCAGCGGTGGTGGTGCCTCCATGACACGAGTGTAGACACATGTCCATTGGCATGAGCGCCACTTCTCCCCATCGTTTTTTGGGGTAGCCCTCCTAAAGGTCGCACCCAATATAACAGATTTCAGGTTCAGAGGAACCCTGCCAACTGTGCCAGATGTAAGTCTGGGGAAAGGAAATCCTGGGGCAAAATACCTCTAAAAACTGAAATCAGTCAAAAGGAGAAATAAAGTTGAAAACGCGTTTTTTGCTCACAAACTCTAGTCTGGGGCCTTCTCTATCTCCTGCTCCAGCAGAAGCAAAATGGGCCCTCCCCTCACCTCTTGGGTATAGATAAGCCCACCTTGCCCAGGAATTACCCATTGGTATGGAGATGAACTTTCCACCCCTGAGGAATGATGCAAATGCACTAAAGCCATACTTTGTTCCACCTCTGAATGCCTACTGATACGCAGATGTACTAAAGCCAGGTGAGATATTCTGGAAATGTTACAATGTTACCCACACAAGGCTCTCCTTTTTCCTCCTGCTGCTTGCCTTCATTCTATTTCACTGCTCATTAGCACCTTCCTCACAGTGGTCAGGGGAAAAAAAGAGCTGAAATATGAATCAGTCAATTACAGTTCTCATTAGGGGCTCTGGCAAAAAATGTGTGGGTGGGTGGAGTTTGAAACTGACAGCTAAAGAGAGATGTGGGATTATCCATGGTATTGTCTTGTCCAAATCATTCTGCTCCCTGAATATCAGAGATAATTGCATGTTGACTATATCATAACACATTTCCATAGCAATTACTGACATGTTTCAAAAAGGAAACAAAGCAAAAGGGTGAAGTAATTATATAGGTCAGTGGTTCTCAAATTTGAGTTAGACTTGGAATCACCTGCAGAGCTTTATTTTCTTAAAAAAGTTAAGTTGTTGAGCTCCACCCAGTTTCCGATTGAATAGGTGTAGGTTGGTGCCCAAGAATATGAATTCTAACAAGTTTCTGTTACGGACTGAGTTCCTTCTCCTCGGTCCTTATTCTCAACACAATAAAGAATTGAAAGGCAGAGACACAGTATAGAAAGCAAAGGGAAAGTTTTATTTGAATACCCACCAGGGGAGGAGTAGGTAGAGTCAAGGTAGACAAAGGCCTCAATCTGCTGGGCAGGAGGCTTATATATTGCATTCTGGTTAGGAGATGCCTCTTTGACTGACAAGGAGGGGGTTATTTGATTTATGGGTCTTTCTATATAGCCATCACTCTCAGTGAGCATGTCCTTTCCCCAAACTGAGGTGTGATCTAGGCAGTTCTTAGTTCTGTCCATTGGTATCTGGTTGAGGAGGAAGTTATCTTCCTGCAAAGCCTTTGTTCTCTCACCTGGAACCCCTACCTTGGAGAGTTTGGAGGCTTTATCTTTGAACCTTATCTGAGTGGCTTTTTCTTTGAGTCTTTTCTCCCCCTTTCTGGATGATCATGTCTGTCTTTCTACCTAACATTCTTCACATTTCCATGTACTGCTGGTGCTAATCTGCAGGTCATACTTCAAAGATCATTGGTCCAGATAATTCAAAAAATTATCAAGTTGGTAACAAGAAACTTATTACAGTTGCTAACAAGAAACATAATTGACTGATTTTAATTTTTCCTTCTCATCGGATTAATGAATCCTTGTATGGTTTTTTAAATAAGAATTCTGGCAGCTATACCATCTTTTTGGACTTATTCTAATTTGATATAGAAAAAGAGAACTTTAAGTTGCTATCCGACCTCTACAGTAACATGCTGAATTTTAATGCAAAAACAGATACAATATTTAGATATTTGCCTCCACATTTGTTTTCATTTCATTAAAAGAATTTGCTGGTCAATCTCAAAGTATTAATTTGCCAATTAAGTCTTGTGAAATGCAATACAATTCTGTGGTTTCTCACTGTGGTCCCACAGGCAGAGAGCTATGTAAACTGTAGAGACCTCAAGCCAGCCAGGCCAGCTCCTGCTGGGCTGTGAAAATGCCCTGCAGCCTTTCTTGCCTGTGTCACAAGACTCACAGCTCCTCTACACTCACCCATGGCCAGGGGAAAAAAAACAGCCTGGAATATTCAAAAGAAGATAAGCTGATCTGGTTCCTGTGTCCCTAGTGAAAAACTTCATAAGAATAATTAGCAATCGTAATCATTGCTTCCTCTGGCAAATAGGTAACATCAGAATAATCATTGTCTGGTCTTTTACAATAATGCCTTGATGTGTTGATTGACATAACTGTCCCTGCACCCACCTCCTCTTGTGAAACAGTATTAAAGGTGCTCCCAAACAAAAAGGCTTTTTTGCAGTTTATCAGAACACACTGATAAGATGACTCCTCCGCCATGGTCCTCAGTAAGACACTGAATAAACTTTACCTAAATTCAAACAGCAGAGCTAAAAAAAAAAATTTTTTTTTCATTGAAATAAGTGCTGATTTCAGTTGAGACTTCTTACAGCTGTCTTTTTCTTTTCTTCTTTCCTTTGTTTTAAATGATCAAAGTAGCATATAATCTTTGAAAAAGAAATGTATTGAACTGTAAAGGAAAAAGTCTTAATGTTCTACTTCTACCCAGCTCATAATTTCACTCTTGAGACCTGCTGAAGACACCCATTTAGAAACACACACTCTCTGAAATATAATAGCATATATTAGTGTTTCTAATATATTTATGTGCTTAGTATAGCTATTAGATATTTGTTTGTTATAGATATTAGATACAATCATTCTGTATTATAATTTTCTTTATCTTTTTTTGACTGACAATTTGTTGTAGATATAGCAGAAATGATTCATTGCTCCCTTTATCCATTCTACCTCTTACCTTTTTTAATGTAACTTGTACTATGAAAATTGTACTCTGAAAACATATGTTTCTAATGATAAATTTTATAATTTTTTATTTATAAATTTGTTCACCTATGGGGTGTTAATATATGATAGTTTATAATTGACTGCTTCCTAGCTTTCCAAAGAAAATATATGTTACTAATAGTTAAAATTTATAATCAATACATAAAAATAAAAGTTCCAGAAACAATAAAAACAAAGGAAAACAAATTTGTCTGGAAATTATGGGAAGAAAATGGGATATATTTTTATATAAAGAGTATGCAAGGAATATAGGATATGGTTTTGTTAAGTAAAAAGAAAGTAATGTTTGAAATAAAATGGGAGTTTCAGAATATGAAAGGAAAAGAATAAGGCAAAACCTCAAATGTCTTTTTAAATGGATCCCAGTGTTATGCCAATGGTCTTGAGAGAATTTCTTCTTAAAAGGAATTAAAGTTTTTTTGTATATAATTTTTTAAAATTTGATAATTTTAAAATTAATGAAAAATATAGTAAACATTCACTGAGCAATCAGAATACCTCCTCCAATAAGAGAGGAATGGGAATGGATATTTCAAGAAAACATTTAGATAATTTCTAAAATATTAGGAATTATTTTAGGTAAAACAGTATGAAATCACTGATATTCAACTATTTTGACCTACAGAAATGGAAATTTTATATATATAATCACATTTTATTTACTTTTCATAGCAGTTTATGTCTAAATCTTGTTACTATTAGTTTTTTCATTTCATTAATGTTTCATATATTTCTTGACTTTATTCTTGTCATAACAATTTTTAATTGTTGGGAGAGTTATTATATATACACATATACTTCCTTGAAAATAGTATAATGAAATAGTTATCTTAGATGATTTTTCCTGGGTAGTATATTAGTAGAATACAAATTGAATGATATTAACAATTGTTTGCCCTACTTTATAGTTTACTTTTAGATATTTTAATGAAAAGTTAAATGTATGTTAACAAACTTTTTCAAAACCTGATCATAATAGTTTCCTTAATTCATACTTTCTCTCTATTATTCACATAAATATTTCTCACCTGAGATTTTTTTTAAAACTTTGTCTAAGACATCTTCAAATAATCTATTTTCAGGATTCAAAAGTTGCTATAAATTGAAAAGAAACTATAATTTCAAGTACATTATTTATTCACAACTACTAAATGCCAAAACCAGGATTAATTCAGAATTGACAAACCTGAATTTACATCTTAGCCTTGTCATTGATTCTGTATCAGATGTGTACTATTTGGAGATTCTTGGTAAATTCTTTGCTATGCCTTGTTCCTTTAAACTTCCTCAAATGTGTAATGGACTTTATACAAAATGTAATATTTTAGTTGAACAAGTGTTCTCTGTAAAAATTGAAATATTACTTAGTAAATCTCAGTGTTCCCCAAAGCAATTATTGTCATTTTGCTGTATATCTTCCCTACCTTTTTTCTGTATATTATATATTCTATATAACCTCATATATGCACTTTCTTTCAATGATTATTTGCTTTTTCAAACAAAAATTGTATTATATTCAATCTAATGTTCTGCAATTTATTTTCTCCACTTAATATATATTGAAGATTCATCTACATCAAATAATATGAGGCTACCTCCATTTTCTAACTGAGGCATAGACTGAACCATAGTTTATGCTACACTTTAATTTATGAACATTTAGATTGATTTCATATTGGCCATCACTGAAAAATATACAATGAACATCTTTATACTAATATTGGGGAAGTGTATATTCTAGTGTAGATTCCCTAAGGAGAGTTGTAAATCAGACTATGTGTATGCTTTTTGATTTCATAACTATTACAAAATTGGCCTCGAAAATAGCTGTAACAACATATAAACCCATTAGCTGCATGTAAGATTCCATTTTTCGCACATACTTACTAACAGTCAATATTTTTTAACTTCTAATTTTTACAGTGATGGATAAAATAAAGCTCCTTCATTGTTGTTTTAGTTTGATTTCCCTAATAATTAAGAAACTCATCTTTTCATATGCTTAATGCTTATTTGTATTTATACTCCTATGAAATGCTGGTTTAAATTATTTGCTTATTTTTCTTTTGAGAATAATAATGATGGTCATTATATTTTAGATATTTTTGGCTATTATAATATTGCAAATATTTTGTCCTTGAAGGCCAATAGTATTTAAAATTTGTTTATAGTCATTTTTCCCATAAGGAGGTTTATAATTTTGATATAACCAGATTTATTATATTTTCCTCCATGACTTTGTTTTTTACGTTCTTGAAAAAATCCTCCCCAAGCCCAAGGACATATATTTGCTCTCCCATATTTTCTTTTAACTTTTTTTATTCCTTTTAATTACTAGAAATGTAGACATGAGCAGCTGGGGAAAGGGAAGATAAGGTTCAAGGAGAAAAAGACCCAGTTAGGGGGTCCTACTTGAATACAACAAAAGCTTTCCAGGGAGACAACATCCTTGCTTATCAGGACCAGGCCAAACCAGTCCCAACTGGATCACAACAGGGGCTCAATCAAACGAAACTAAGAACTACCCAAACCATGCCTCATCATAATCTATAATCTGATTAAAATAAAATTGTGGTTTTTCTTCCCTCCATGGGCCTTTCTGTGTGCATTTTGGGAAAGGACACTCACACTAAATAGATGGCTGTATAATTGGCCCTATCAGTCAAATATCCTCACCTTGTCAATCAAAGAGGCACCTCCTAGACAGAATGTAATAAAAAAGCCTCCCACCTAATGGATCGAGGCTTTTGTCCACCTTGACTCCCTTGGAGTGTATTCAAATAAAGCTTTAGCTCTGTTTCACTGTGTGTCTGCCTTTCAATTCTTTGTTTCTGTGAGGACAAGAACTGAGGAGAGCAAACCCAACCTGCAACACTTTTGAAATATTATGGTTTTTACTACATCAGAAACTATTTTTGCGTTAGGGTGAGGTAGGAACTTGATGGAAATGCTTTTCTACCCAGCATCATTTATTGAACATTCTTTTCTCTCTGATTTGAAATGTGAATTTTATATCATGGTAGGTTATCATATATATATGGGTCTGTATGGCAGTTTTTCTCTTTAACCTCAGGCCCTTATTTTTTTAGAGGTCAGCTATACACTGTAAGGTTCTGAAAATTCCCTGTAATTTTACACAGAGATTTGTGAGTTCAAATGTCCATTTTTCTCCAAAGAGTAACCTTAACTTTAATTACATCTTTAATTAGTCACACAAATACACATACACACACACACATGGAATGCAACATGTTGGAAGTCATTGATTAAATGCAGAAGCAATGTCATCATACCTTTCCAACAGAATTACTTTAATAGAATTATGTCGAGCCTACTAAATGGGAAGAAATCAAAAAGCATTAGACAAGATGTTGAAAGTTGTTTGTTGGGTAGGTAGTAAAAATGTTGATTCATTATATGGAAAGAAAGTCCTTTAATGAGTGTACTTAAACTTTCTTTGAAAGTCTTATAGTTTACCCTATAGCCATCTGGACTCAAATTTTATTTCCTTTGAATTACTTGATCATACTTGTAACACCGTAGGGGCAAGTATATTTTTTTGTTTGAGCTTTCAAGAGCTGAAGAAAATCTGAATTAATCAAAAATTGGCATGTTCTCACTGCTAAGTTTCAAGGGAGTTTCTTCTATATAGAGTGTTTGATAATATTGAAAACAGCATCTGTTACAGTTTTTGCTTTGTTTGCTGTATTGTTGGGATTGGATTGTTGGTACCTTGTCACTATGTTGAGGCTTATTGTGTTCTTAATTGAAAGGCCAACAGCTGGCTCTTTGTGTTACACTCTTTTCCCTTCATGCTATGAAAATACTCCTTGATTTAAAATGCATCCATGCAATTATAAATACCTAAAGACTATCTCTCACATATTTGTAACAGAAGGTTCTGATGTAAAGTAGTAGAAATAGATGTTAAATTTTGAATAACATTTGGTATTAAGCACAGATATTTAAATTTTCTCAATAAATTAGCAGCCTTCCTAATCCAATAATATATATTATATAAACTATTTTACATGTATTGCCTACTAACCTTGTGCCTCTGTAACACATACCTGTTTACCCCTAACGGAACTGTAGTATGTCATGGCACATTATCAGAAATTATATAGCTATAAGAAGGAGCAGAAGTGAAAATTATATTTCAGAATTAATTTTTGGTTTTTCAGACTTAAATTTATTGAATTCAATAAGTATAGGAAGATATTTTGGCTAAGTCTACATACAACAGTCTAGCTAGAACTTCAACTGGTTGGGGCATTTACCATCTATTTGTCTTACATCTGTGGAAGCACCAGAATTTATACTCATATTTTATTTCTGAAGACTCCAGCTTTACCTTGTGATCATACCTAAAGTATCTCACAATGGTGATACAATACTAAAGAAGAAAAACTAAGTAAAAGTATAAGAAATCTCAGGTAGAAAATAACTGGAAAGAGTATTAGCTAAAATTTTATTATATTAAGTGACAAAATAAAATCTATGCCAAGAATAGAGTTTTGATTTACACAGTTTGTGCAATTAATTTGTTTGGTTTAATTTTTGAATTAAAAAAAGGTGTTTTCAAAGTTTTTCAATTTAATCTGCATTATAGACAATTATGTTCCTTGGTTAATAGTGAAATTTATTTGGACAATTATTTCCTGTAGTGATTTGTGATAGGCTTACTGAAATAAGTTTAACAGTTTTTCTTCCTTCCTCCACTTCTTCCCTTCCATGTTCCCTACTTTGCTCCTCTTTCTTTCTTATTTTATTAGCTTTTCTTTGGCTGGAGGACACTGAGATGAAAAATCAACTGAAAATGGAAAGTAAAGTGGACCACTTTTCATGGTTCATCAGCAAAAAACCTAATCTAATAGAAGTTGTATTATAACCAAAGGTAAAATTTGCAGTCTACTTTTCATTGAGAAACTTAATAGCTCTTCTGTTATTAATGCAACTATAAAATAGAAAATATTAGTGAATGTAAAGACTAGTAAATAAAGAAAGAGACAATAACCATATAAAATAATCACATATAATTATACATCATGAGAGTTTTACTTCTAGGTAGGAAATAATAGGTCATAGCAGGCTAATGCTACTTGTACAGCAACTAAAAGCATTTGAATAAAGCAAAATGGTAGATCTTAAAAGTGTCAGAGAAGAGTGGAAACCACAACAATGTGGTAAACTAAAATTCCAGATGGAAAGACCTGCTTTCTAGCAAGGAGACACTTTGCTTTCACCTTTTTCCAAGAAGCATTTATCTCTTCTGGGTGTGGCCTAAGCTCTGCACATGAACAAGGGAGACCCACAGCCAGGGGCAAACCAGACGCAAATGGTGTAGAGGAAGTCTTACCGAAATGTGAGAGAGCCCAGGCCAGTGTGACTGGACGGAGGTGAATGGACCTCACCCTGTCTGCCTACTGAGGAAAGACAGGACACCATTCAAAGACAGCCTTCTCCAGAGACTCTATGGTTCTTTTGTTCATGTCAGAATACCCTTAAAAAAAATGCAAAACACATGAGGAGCCAAGAAAATATGACCAATGATGAAGAGAAAAAAGAAAACAGAAGTAGACACATTGCACAACATGCAGTTCACATTGTGAATATCTTTATACCTATGCTCTTTTCCTATTTTGATCTTTCAGCCTTTGGATATTTCATGCATGAATGTGGCACATAAGAATTATAATCCTATCTATAGAACATTTGCTGTGGGTTTATTATCCAATTTCTGAATAGCTTCATTAATTTAAAATTTGTAATGGCAAACTCATTGGTCAACACAGAACTTGGAATATAAAACAGAAAAAAAACAAATAGGCAAATTAAGAGGTTACAGATATACAAAAAATTAATCTAATTATGTAGTTTCTTTTCTTTTTCAAATACGAAATTTGTGTTTGCCATTTCAGTACATACAAAACCATAACTATATATGGAGACCTTCTCCTAGAGAGGAAATTTTATCTATGATTAATGTTAATTAAAGGTGGTTCAATTCAGTAGATGGGCTGCTATCACTGACCTCTTGAAATGAAATGTGATTGAGTGTAATCAAAAAGATGATAATAATAACTTACTGAACTCAAAGAGGTCTTTTAAATATTATATAAGATTAATTGGAGCATTCTCCAAACCCCTCAAGCATCTCACTTTTCATGGGTAAAGAAGTAGATAAATTACTTTCAGGTCAGCTGTCATTAAAAAAGGTGGCCTCTGTAATTCATTCTTGGTTAAAAAGGTGTTAAATTTGGAATATAACATCAGCCTAATTTTTCTAATTTAAAACCTAAGAGAATTTTAGTTTCTTATTTGCTTATTTGATCTTAATATAAATACCAATCAATATACATTGAGTATCTAACATAACCAGGATATGGATTTCAGCCCTGAGAAAAGGAGTTAACAAGATAAAACCCCAGTGTATTTTTGGTGCTACAACCTTCATTTCTAGATAAATTGGATAGGTGTAAAATTCTTTTCTATAATAAGACAAACAGTAAGTTATTTCATCAGTGGTCACAGCTTCTTGTGTCCCAGCTCACTCATTTTAATAGTCTGAACCTAATAATCTTCTGACCCAAATGTAATGACTGATCACATATTCAAACCATAATGTACCATAAATCCAACTGTCTGCTTATAATATGACCGCACACTATTGTTGAATGTAGCTGAAGGAAAATGTAAAACCATAGTGACTGTTCTGACATTAAAGTTATTACTGTGAAACACAAATGTATTTTAATGATTATTTAAAATCATGTTATAATTGCTTTCTATGTTTAACTTCTTACTATTATGGACAACTATTTTACATTTTCTCTTCTTTCCTCAAAGAATGAACTTCTCTTCCATCCTCACTTTCAACTTGTCACTTTACCTCATTGATACACTGTCTTCATTTAGGCCCCCCACTGAATGTGCTCTTTACAAAACTGCCAATAACATGACTTTAATATGAATAAAACAGATGGCTAATTAGCAGCTTTCATCATATTTGACCTATTAAAAGCATATTTCAAGTTTTATCAATATTTTCATCTTGATATACTTTTCTCACTTAACTTTCTCTTTTTTTTTTCTTACTTGTTAAATTTTTACCAGACTCTGCTGGTTCTTTTTGTCCTCTCAGCATTGGAAAAATCTGCTTCTTTATATAATTTCCTTGACAGTCTCATTCAGGATCATAGCTTTACTTAGATTTCCTCTCAAACTCCAGACTTATATGCCAGTTGTAGCATAGAAAACTCTACTTGGCTACATTATAGACCTCTCATTGACCACAACCAATTCTGTATAATAATCCCTGATTTTCTTTCAAAATCCATTGCACACACGTACAGTTCCTAGCTGAGCTGATGGCAACAACTTCTTTCCAGGCCAAAGAAACATTTTTTTTAATTTTTTATTAAGGTGTTATTGATATACACTCTTATGAAGGTTTCACATGAAAAACAATGTGATTACTACATTTACCCATATTATCAAGTCCACACCCATACCCCAATGCAGTCACTGTCCATCAGTGTAGTAAGATGACACAGATTTACTGTTTGCCTTCTCTGTGCTACACTGTTATACCCGTGACACCCCACACCATGTGTACTAAACATAATACCCCTCAATCCCCTTATCCCTCTCTCCACACCAGGCTTCCCACACCCCTCACCTTCGGTAAGCCATAGTCCCTTCTTGGAGTCTGTGAGTCTGCTGCTATCTTGTTCCTTCAATTTTGCTGCATTGTTATACTCCACAAATGAGAGAAATCATTTGGCACTTGTCTTTCTCTGCCTGGCTTATTTCACTGAGCATAATATCTTCCAGCTCCATCCATGTTGCTGCAAATGGTAGGATTTGTTTTTTTCTTACTAATGAATAGTATTCCAATGTGTATACGTACCACATCTTCTTTATCCAGTCATCTACTGATGGACACTTAGGTTGTTTCCATATCTTGGCTATTGTAAATAGTGCTGAAATAAACATAGGGGTACATATGTCTTTTTGAATCTGAGAAGTTGTATTCTTTGGGTAAATTCCAAGGGTGGGATTCCTGGGTCAAATGGTATTTGTATTTTTAGTTTTTTGAGGAACCTCCATATTGCTTTCCACAATGGTTGAACTAGCTTACGTTCCCACCAGCAGTGTAGGAGGGTTCCCCTTTCTCCGCATGCTCACCAGCATTTGTGGTTCTTAGTCCTTTGGTTGGTGGCTATACTTACTGGTGTTAGGTGATATCTCATTGTGGTTTTAATTTGCATTTTCCTGATGATTAGTGATGTGGAGCATCTTTTCATGTGCCTGTTGGCCATCTGAATTTCTTCTTTGGAGAAGTGTCTCTTCATATCCTCTGTCCATTTTTTAATTGGGTGATTTGCTTTTTGGGTGTTGAGGCATGTGAGTTCTTTATATCTTTTGGATGTTAACCTCTTGTCGGATATGTCATTTACAAATATATTCTCCCATACTGTAGGATGCCTTCTTGTTTGGTTCATGGTGTCCTTTGCCATACAGAAGCTTTTTAGTTTGATGTAGTCCCATGTACTGATTTTTGCTTTTGTTTCCCTTGCTAGAGGATATGTGTTCAGGAATAAGTTGCTCATGCTTACATTCAGGAGATTTTTGTCTATGCTGTTTCTAAAAGTTTGATGGTTTCATGACATACATTCAGGTCTTTGATCCATTTCAAGTTTACTTTTGTGTATGGGGTTAAACAATATTCCAGTTTCATCCTCTTGCATGTAGCTGTCCAGTTTTGCCAACACCAGTTGTTGAAGATGCTATTTCCAGATTGTATGTCCATGGCTCCTTTATCGCATATTAATTGACCGTATATAGTTGGGTTTATATCAGGGCTCTCTAGTCTGTTCCATTGGTCTATGGGTCTGTTCTTGTGCCAGTACCAAATTGTCTTCAGTACTGTGCCTTTGTAGTAGAGCTTGAAGTTGGGAAGCATAACACCCCACTTTACTCTTCCTTCTCAGTATTGGTTTGGCTATTAGGGGTCTTTTGTGGTTCCATGTGAATTTTAGAACAATTTGCTCTAGTTCATTGAAGAATGCTGTTGGTATGTTGACAGGAATTGCATTAAATCTGTAGATTGCTTTAGGCAGATGGCCATTTTTACAATATTCATTCTTCCTAGCCATGAGCATGGGATGTCTTTCCATTTATTGGTACCTTCTTTAATTTCTCTCATGAGTGTCTTGCAGTTTTCAGAGTATAGGTCTTTCACTTCCTTGGTTAGGTTTATTCCTAGGTATTTTATTCTTTTTATTGCAATTTTGAATGGAATTGTTTCCTGATTTCTCTTTCTACTAGTTCATTGTTAGTATATAGGAATGCCACAGATTTCTGCATATTAATTTTGCATCCTGCAACTTTGCTGAATTCGGATATTAGATATAGTAGTTTTGGAGTGGATTCTTTAGGGTATTTTATGTACAATATCATGTCATCTGCAAACAGGGACGGTTTAACTTCTTCCTTGCCAGTGTGGATGCTTTTTATTTCTTTTTGTTGTCTGATTGCCAAGGCTAGTACCTCCAGCACTATGTTGAATAGAAGGGTGGAGAGTGGGCATCCTTGTCTTGTTCCTGACCTTAAAGGAAAAGCTTTCAGCTTCTCACTGTTAAGTATAATTTTGGCTGTGGGTTTGTCATACATGACCTTTATTATGTTGAGGTACTTGCCCTGTGTACCCATTTTGTTGAGAGTTTTTATCATAAATGGGTGTTGAATTTTGTCAAATGCTTTTTCAGCATCTATGGAGATGATGATGTGTTTTTTTTCCTTCTTTTTGTTGATGTGGTGGATGATGTTGATGGATTTTCGAATATTGGATGATTCTTGCATCCCTGGAATAAATCGTACTTGATCATGATGGATGATATTTTTGATGTATTTTTGAATTTGGTTTGCTAATATTTTGTTGAGTATTTTTGCATCTATGTTCATCAAGGATATTGGTCTGTAATTCTTTTTTTTTTTGTGATGTCTTTGCCTGGTTTTGGTACTAGAGTGATACTGGCTTCATAGAATTAGTTTGGAAGTATTCCGTCTTCTACTCTTTGGAAAACTTTAAGGAAGAGGGGTAGTAGGTCTTCACTAAATGTTTGATAAAATTCAGCAGGAAAGCCATCTGGTTTGGGGATTTTGTTCTTAGGTAAAGTTTTGATTACCAATTCAATTTCATTGCTGGTAATTAGTCTGTTCAGATTTTCTTTTTCTTTCTGGGTCAGCCTTGCAAGGTTGTATTTTTCTAGAGAGCTGTCCATTTTTTTCTAGGTTATCCAGTTTGTTAGCATACATTTTTTAATAATATTTTCTAATAATTCTTTGTATTTCTGTGGTGTCCGTTGTGATTTTTCCTTTCTTACTTCTGATTTTGTTTATGTGTGTAGACTCTCTTTTTCTCCTGATACATCTGGCTAAGGGTTTATCTATTTTGTTTATTTTCTCAAAGAACCAGCTCCTGCTCTCATTGATTCTTTCTATTGTTTTAGTATTCTCGATTTTATATATTTCTGCTCCAATCTTTATTATGTCCCTTCTTCTACTGACTTTGGGCCTCATTTGTACTTCTTTTCCTGGTGTCATTAATTGTGAGTTTAGACTGTTCATTTGGGATTGTTCTTTTTCCTGAGGTAGGCCTGTACTGCAATATACTTTCCTCTTAGGATAGCTTTCACTGCATCCCACAGATTTTGCGGTATTGAATTGTTGTTGTCATTTGTCTCCATATATTGCATGATTTCTGTTTTTATTTGGTCATTGATCCATTGGTTATTTAGGAGCATATTGTGAAGGCTCCAGGTGTTTGTGGGATTTTTCATTTTCTTTGTGTAATTTATTTCTAGTTTCATACCTTTGTGGTCTGAGAAACTGGTTAGTACAATTTCAATATTTTTTAATTTAGTGAGGCTCTTTTTGTGGCCTGGTATATGATCTATTCTTGAAAATGTTCCATGTGCACTTGAGAAGAATGTGTATTCTGCTGCTTTTGGGTGTAGAGTTCTGTAGATGTCTGTTACGTCCATCTGTTCTAATGTGTTATTCAATGCCTCTGTCTCCTTACTTATTTTCTGTCTGGTTGATCTGTCCTTTGGAGTGAGTGGTGTGTTGAAGTCTCCTAGAATGAATGCATTGCATTCTATTTCCCCCTTTTAATTCTGTTAGTACTGGTTTCACATATGTAGGTTCTCCTGTGTTGGGTGCATAGATATTTATAGTGGTTATATCTTCTTGTTGGATTGACCCCTTTATCATTATGTAATGTCCGTGTTTGTCTCTTGTGACTTTCTTTGTTTTGAATTCTATTTTGTCTGATACGAATACTCCAACACCTGCTTTTTTCTCACTATTAGTTGCATGAAATATTTTTTTCCATCCCTTCACTTTTAGTCTGTGTATGTCTTTGTGTTTCAAGTGAGTCCCTTGTAGGCAGCATATAGATGGGTCTTGTTTTTTACCCATTCAGTGACTCTATGTCTTTTGATTAGTGCATTCAGACCATTTGCATTTAGGGTGATTATTGATAGTTTTGTACCCATTTTCATTGCAGGCTTTAGATTCATGGTTATCAAAGGTTCAAGGTTAACTTCCTTACTATCTAAGAGTCTAACTTAACTCAGTATGCTATTACAAACACAATCTAAAGGTTCTTTTTTTTCTTCTCCTTTTTCTTCTTCCTCCATTCTTTATATATTAGGTATCATATTCTGTACTCTTTGTCTATCCCTTGATTGTCTTTAGGGATAGTTGATTTAATTTTGCATTTGCTTAGTAACTAACTGTTCTACTTTCTTTACTGTCATTTTATTAGCTCTGGTGACAGCTATTAAACCTTAGGAACACTTCCATCTATAGCATCCCTCCAAAATACACTGTAGAGATGGTTTGTGGGAAGTAAATTCTCTCAGCTTTTGGTTGTCTGGAAATTGTTTAATGCCTCCTTCAAATTTAAATGATAATCTTTCTGGTTAAAGTATTCTTGGTTCATGCCCTTTCTGCCTCATTGCATTAAATCTATCATGCCAGTCCCTTCTGGCCTGTAAGATTTCTGCTAAGAAGTCTGATGATAACCTGATGGGCTTTCCTTTGTATGTGATCTTATTACTTTCTCTGGCTGCTTTTAATAGTCGGTCCTTATCCTTGATCTTTGCCATTTTAATTACTCTATGTCTTGGTGTTGTCTTCCTTGGGTCCTTTGTGTTGGGAGATCTGTGCACCTCCATGGCCTGAGAGACTATCTCCTTCCCCAGGTTTGGTAAGTTTTCAGCTATTACCTCCTCAATGACACTTTCTATCCCATTTCCTCTCTCTTCTTCTTCTGGTACCCCTATAATGTGAATATTGTTCCATTTGCATTGTTCACACAGTTCTCTCAATATTCTTTCATTCTTAAAGATCCTTTTTTTCTCTCTCTGCCTCAGCTTCTTTGTATTACTCTTCTCTAATTTCTATTTCATTTATCGCCTCCTCCACCATATGTAATCTGCTTTTGAAACTTTCCATTATATGTTTCATTTGATACTGTGTTCCATAATGTTTGGATCTCTGACTGGAATTCATTCCTGAGTTCTTGAATATTTTTCTGTAGGTCCATGAGCATGTTAATGATTTTTATTTTGAAATCCCTTTGGGGTGGATTCATGAGGTTGATTTCATTTGAATCTTTCTCAGGGATTGTATTCATAATTTTATTTTGAACCAGGTTTTGGCATTTCATATTTGTATATGGTCCCTTCTAGTGCCCAGAAGCTCTACACTCTGTAGCTGTTCTGCCCCTGAAGCAATGTTGGGGGTCACTAGGGAATGGTATTTGTGTCTGGGGGGAAGGAAAGAGCTGTTTCCTGCTTCCCAGCTGCTATACCTGTCTTCCCTGCCAGAACCAGTGGGCCAAGCACACAGGTATAAACCTCTATGCTTTGGGTTTGTAGTTGCTGTAGATGGGGCTTCCTTTGGCTGGCCTAATACCAGGGTAGTGTTTGCCAGTTTGCGAGCCTGGTGGGACTGGCTGGGAGAAAGGCTTCAGTATGGAGGGTTCCTTGGAGTTGTGTAGCCAGCCAGGAGCTGTAGCTTCTGAAGATCATTAAAGTTCCCAACCTGCTGGGCATAGTGCACCTGGACAATTTTGTCTACCTATCCTTTCTCCTGAGCAGTAAGTTCTATGCAATCCTTGCCCGTTTAGCAGCCCTCTTGCTGTTAGGAAGTCTTTTAGACTGCCCACCTTTCTTTTGTCCCAGAGCAGCCGGGTATGGATCCTTGCTTTCCACAAGCAGCTGGAATCTCAGTCTCTTCAGGTATTCTTCCTTTCTTATCTTTCCAACTCCATCATCACAAGAGTACCATGAAAACACCATGAAATGTACATTTGTGCTCCCAGATCAGAGCTCCAGAGTTAGGTATTCATCAGTCCCAGGCCTCCACTATCTCCCTGCTCGGTTTCTCTTCCTCCTGCTTGTGGGCTGGGTTGGGGGAAGGGCTTGGGTCCCACCTGGCCACAGCTTTGGTATGTTACCCTGTTCATGAGGTTTATTCTTTTCTCCAGGTGTATGCAGTTTGGCCCTGTCCTCTTTCCTGTTGTTCTTTCAGGATTAGTTGTATTAATTATATTTTCCTATTATATGTGGTTTTAGGAGGAAGCCTCTGTCTTACCTGTCACATCACCATCTTTAATCCTCTCCCAGACCAAAGAATCTTAAATTTAACCTTAAATTCCCTTTTGCTCTTGAAATTCATGGACGACCCATTGGGAAATCATTCTTATGATCCCTCAAAAAATATAAAAAGGATCTTCCCACTTCTTAACACCTTTACTCTTATTTTACTAGTTCTGAACCACAATTCTCTGTCACTCCGATTATTGAAATATCATTTTTGTCTGTTTTGACCTCCTGTCTCCTTACTGTTGATATTCAAAAGAGCCATAGTAATCTTTTTAAACAACAAATCTGGTATTGCACTGTACTTAAAAGCTTTCTGTTGTTCCTTATTCCACTCAGAATAAGAACCAATAGTCATACAATGTCCTAAGTACTCTGCATGAACATTTGTGCTTGCCTAACACATCTTCATATTCCAGCCACAATGACCTCCTCAAACACAGTAGGTACACTTTAACCTCCGGGCTTGTTCTTCTGCCTATCATAACTTTTTTTCCCCAAATATCTATGCGGATTGTTTCTTTGGGCCCATACTAAAACACCACGTTCTCAATGAATCCTCTTCTTACCACATTATTAAAATTGTAACCATCTCTTTCCCAGCATTGCCAATACCCTTTATTTGATGTGCAGTTTATGTTGTTGTAGTATATGTTACATTTAAATTACTATATAATTTGTTTATTTGTTGTTTCAATTGCTTATTTTTTATCTCTTATTAAAACATTATTCAGACTACAAAGAGTAGGAATCTGCGATTTTCACTGGTGTATTACAGGCACCTAGAGTTTTGCTTAGCACATGGTTTTAAATAAATATTTGCTTATTTATTTAATAAAGATTGAACAATTAAAAGAGTGAACAATTAAATAAACTGTTTGTTCCAAGATTTAAAAAAAATCCATTTCTGATGTATCTGACGACCCAACTGTGTTAAAGACTACTGTTTAAATGTAGCTTTTATTAGAGATTTGAAAAGAGAACTTATAAAAATGACATGCTACAATCTATGTTTGATTATTTCATAATTTCATAAATACAACAAATTTCCTGAGAACAAATACTCCATAATCAGGTATGAAAAAAAATAAAAGCCCATATGCCAAAAGCTGTGGGTGACCATACATTCATAGCAACTGAGGATTGGCCCCAAATATTTAAAATATGGCATGAAACCCTTCTACAAAATTAAAGGAAAACAAAATAAGATCCATAATCTAAAAATAAATGACTTCTCTTTCCTATGGGACGTATTTTTGTAAAGTATTGCTAAGCGAGTTACAACTGAACTCCAAAAAAAAAAAAAAAAAAAAACAAGCCAGAAATTGCCTCAATACATAGAATTCAGTGGGGTTTTTTTTGTATTTTACCTTTCCATAATTTTTAATGAAATTTCCATGCTTTTAGAAAGAACCCTAAAGAGGTATGACATTGTTTTGTTTGTTTCTGAACTACATTAACTTGCCTGTTTTATAATTTTACAAAATAGTAAAATTTATATCCAACAGTAATTTTTCCCTAGATTCAGTAGCAATACTGAATTAGACTGACTCTTTTATATTATATTTGAATTTAATTCTAGTTCTGGTGATATTTCTCCCATCTTCTATCTATTGCAATAGCTAATCAAAAAGAACACTTTGTAGACCATCCAGACAGGCAACAGCTACCCTTTATTACACTGTGTGTTTGTGTGGGTAGACCTGCTTTTTAATCAACAGGCGTATTCCCAGATTGCTTCTTGTAATAATGTCTCTGCAGTGCCTTCTACCTGGTTGTGGTAATCCTAAAAGCTGTTCTCTAATGTTGAACACTGTCATTCAGGCACACACACAATAGGATCCCACATGTCAACCATTTAAACTCAGGCATGGACTTCGATTTACTTTGACCAGTGAAATGTGAACAGAAGACAGATGTACACCTTAGCGGAAATTTGAAGAACCAGCTTGTTTCTCATTACTTTCTCCATACCCATCTGTATAATACCCATCTGTATAATACCTATCTGTATATTTACCCATCTGTATTACCAAGGAAGCATACAGCAAGATGGAGCCTACATTAGACTGTGTTCCTGAACAAAGACAATGGGCAGAGTCCCCATGTTAAACCATGAGAGATACGAAGCGTGAAGGAGGCATAAGCTTCATTATTTTATGCCACAAGTGTGCTTGGGATTCACTGTTTGTATAGCATAACCTGGCCTCTTCCAGATGACAGGTAAATTGGAACCAAGAGTGGTTTGCTAATGACCTTAAATATCTGGCGTGGTCTTTGGAATTAAACAGAGTGCTGAGATGTGCTATTGAAGGCTGGAATAATGGAGTTGGAGCTATCTCAGCTGTTCATGTTATGCAGTGGAAAAAAATGTATAAACTACTTGCCTATATAATAAGCAGGTGACCTGCTGCACGCAGAGGTTGACAAAAATAATTTGAGAGAATATGCTGGTAACTTTTGGCTACATTAGGTAAGGCATGACAAGGAAATAAGTGAGTTCAGAAAACAATTGACCACTATGAAACCAGAAATTTAGACTTAATTGAAGAGACAAATTTTTCTTAAACCCGAAAAGTCAAAGATACAATTAGAAAAGCTTTTAGCTTCAAAGACTAATTAAATTTTATCCTCCTATTAAGGACAAAATGAAAGGTATAGCTGTCACACCATGTTTAAAACCTGTACCTGGATTAACATGGTATCCAGAAAATCTTTTCAATAAAAAGTGTCTAAGGGGAAAGAAAAGGAAGTGTGGCTTTCCCAGAGAGACTTGATATGTCCAAGTTACAAAGAGTTAGTTAGTTATGTCTTCAAGTAATTGTGGTTTGCTTTTTTACAACTGACCAAAGTCAAATAAATAATAGCTTAGCAAGTTTGTCAGACACTTACATTACTAAATTATAATTTTCCAAAGGACTAATGATCTCACTAAGTCTTTTTAAAAAAAGATAAAACTTAACATCTAATGCTTTAAAAAAGATTAGACAGAAATACTTAGAATATTTGGGATACTGAGAAATTATTTAACCTGATAAACATAAGGTGGAAAATGTTTTTAATAAATATAACCCTACAGGAGTACAGGAAAGGCATTTCCCTTACAATCAGGCAGAGGCCCATTATCACTACTTAAATTCAAGAATGTAGGATGTGAGAGCAAAGTGTAAGAGAAGCATAAAAGCAAGAGGATTAGAGACAGGACAATTAATTATCATTTATAGTCAATGTGATTGTTTACATGGGGAGGGGGAGAATATACAGACAATTATTAGTATTAAAGATAATAGGATAAAATAGATGGCTCATGATAAAAATATGCAAAAAAATCTATGTTTACCAACAATTAGAAATGTAAATAGCAAGAAAGGTTAAGTACTTATAAATTACTGTAAGAGAAGATATATAAGACCTGTGTGTAGAATATTATAAACCTACTGAAAAATCATTAAAGATCTAAAACACTGAGATATACCCCATATCAATAGATAGAATGACTATCATAAAGCTATCTTTTCTTCTCTACAGATTCAATGACTCTAAATTTATATAGAATAGCAAAGAACTATAAATAGTGTAACATTTATGAAGAAGAAAAATGTGTAAGAAGAAAAGCCTTTACTAAATCCTCCAGGAAGGTGTTAGTGGGATGCAGGCCCAACAGAGTTCAACACCCTAGTAAGTTTCAAGACCCTTGGTAAGTTGCAGTTAGGAGGAACCTAGGGTCAAGGCTTCATGGTAAATAAGAAGCCACACCCTGGACACCTGGAAAATTCAGCCTGAAAAATAGGAAGTTTTCCCTTTTGAGCCCAGCAAAGCCCTAGCAACAAGCCCCCCTGCCAATCACGTACATTTCTCTTTTGGGGGCTTATAAACCCTAGACACTGCAGCCCTAGTGGCATCTTCTCTTGGAGCCCAGCCGAATTAGTGGGAGTCCTTTTCTCTCCTTTACGCTCCTTATTAAAAGCTTTGCTGGTTGCTCGTACTCTTGTCTGCTGGCTTCATTCCTTGTTGCCTCCAAGACACGATCCTGGGAAGAATAGTAACTCCT